>CAKNYM010047335.1:112877-174510 GCA_932195095.1 Andricus curvator | reverse complement strand
TATTACCAATTTATATATATATATATATATATATAAATTGGTAATATAATTTACGATCATCTTCAAAATATATGAATTAAATATTTGAAAATCCAAACATAACAAAAAAATCAACGTACGAAATTCCCCCCTTTTATCTCGAGCCCAATATTTGAAAAAGTATCTATTTTCATTTCGAAAAAAATTAAAAAATCAAAATTTCTTACGTGTCAACCAATTGAGAAATTAATTGAAGATAAAAATTCCCTCTTGAAATTCAGAAAAGAATTAAATACCACGGGCGTATAGATATTATATTATATATTCTACATACGTTTTTTAATAAATGTTTGCATGCTGAGTCCAAATCCGGGTCGTAAATTATTGCTGAGCTTGATGATTCTGACAAAAAGACAATGGAAGTTTTTAGACAAAGGAAAGATGTTGAATCCTCAATAATAATTTAACGTCTGGGATGAATAATATATGAGAGTTAACAACACTTCCAGACTAAAATCCATTTTAATAAATTTGACGTTTCGTCACCAGCTTGGCAACCTCATCCGAAAAGACCATATTTAAATCTATTTGGGAAAGTTACATACAATAATTGCCTAAAAGTATATTTTAAGATATAATTTTTTCAAAATATGAAAACTTACCATCAAACCAGATATTAAATTCAGTTGAAAGTTATATTCTGAAGGAGGGGAATTGAGAAATTTTCTCCAAAAGCCACAAAAACAACAATCATACATCGTAGTAAAAGTAATACGTATAAGATCCGTAGATAATTTGTGAAGAAGGATCAATTTGGTTAAAAAATTACATTATTTTTGCCGAAATCCATTTTCGGTACTCGATCTAAACCACTAATGGGAAAAGCATAATTATTTAGTAAGTTTATTAAGAGATTTTAAACCATTATTTGAAAATAATAACAGAGAGGTTAGGAAACTACACCAATAAGAATTTATAAGTATATTAGGAAAAACTATACCTGAATTGATCTTGACGGATGGTTAAATTTTATTTATTCATGATAAAAGAGTAATTTTTGTAATTAAAATTTCAACATTATAGTATTTTTAAAACATTATTATTAAATTGAAAGAAGGCATGGTACTGGAATACCATGCTGGTCTGGAGTAGACGAAGTACTGAGGGGATCAGCCATATTAGTTCGAAGGAAAGAAGGAATTCTAGGCGCTAAGTTTGAATCTTTCTATACATTTTTGGTTTAGATAAGTTGAGTAAAAAAACACAAACATCAACACACTTTATCCAGAATCATGTTATAAGCAGAATTATAAAACTTTAAATCAGTAATGTTATTTAAAGCATTATTATTTTCATTTTTAATGTACATCATCTCGACAAAGGATCTTTTATAACAGTTTGATTCTTTATGTAATATTTTAATATCATCCCATTTGATTTGATTTGAATTTCCGTTATGGACAGAATGAATGTGTCTAGCAACTTCTTTATGGTTTTTTTTACAATGATAAATATTTCTGAAATGCTCATTTTTTCTAGTCTCTAATGATCTTTTAGTTTTTCCAATATAGGACATACCGCAAGAACATTCCAATTTATAAACAACATTACAATGTTCTAATTTTTCTAATGTGTCTTTTCCCAATTTAATAAATTGATGAAATTTTGAATCAATTCTAAAAAAGTATTAATATTAAAGTTTGAAAAAAGTCTACGAATTTGATAAGAAATATTTGGATATAAGTTAAATGAAAGAACTTTTTTATGTTCGTTATTATCAGTTAAAATTAACTCTTGAACAGCTGAGTCAACCAGATTTTTTACAACGCCAATTTTTTGATGTATGGGATTATTTGACGAAAAATTTAAAAGTCTACCAGAATATGTACTTTTTCTAAACCAATTTGTCATGATGTCATGTGTGTTTTTTCCAATAATTTTTAAATTAAAAAAACTGATGGAATTGTCAGAATCAATTTCAAAAAGTAAATTTCAACCTTTTATGATAACCATTAAAGCCAGAAACAATATTTTTAACTTCATCTTTTGGAACAATGAGAAAAGTATCATCGACGTACCTATAAAATATATGAATTTTAACTTTTAACTTTTTGAAAATTTCTAATTCGAGATCTTGTAATACAATTTCAGCAATGCTACCAGATATCGGAGACCCCATAGGAGTGCCGAATTTTTGATTGTAAAAGTTTTTATCTAATTGAAAACTAGTTGATTCCATTAGAAAAGAGATACCAGATTTGAAATCAGATTGAGAAATATTAGTAAAGTTTTTTATATGATTAGGAATTTTAATTTTAATAATATTTTCTCGAAAAGTAGTAGAATTTTTTAAAAAGAATTTAATTTTGGAATAGAAGTAGACCGGATTTTACTCATAGTTTTTGCCAAATAGTGAGTTGGAGTGTTAATATACGATACTACAGGTCTTAAGGGAAAGTTAATTTTATGAACCTTTGGAAGGCCATACATTCTTGCTATATTTGTATTGGAAGTTGACAAAGAATTTATTTTAATATTTTTTCCCAAGTATCCTTTAGAATTCCATTCTTTTAATAAATTAAAAGTAGAAGTTTGAAGTTTTTTAAGAGGATTAGAATCAATTATTTCATAAGTACTAGTATCACTAAGCATGTCATTCATTTTTGAATGATAGGAAGATTTTTTTAGGATTACAGTGGTATTACCCTTGTCGGCATGAGTAATTAAAATGTCCTTGTTTTTTTTAATGAAATTTCTTGTTATTTTAATATTCTTAGCAATTTCTTGATCAATATAGGAAATTTGTTTTCTGTTTTTTTATAAAATTTGATGTTAAAGATAATATTTTATGTCTAAATTCATCTCTAGATTCAATTGGAATTTTGTCTAAATTTATTTCTAAATCTTTTACTATTTCTAATATTTGATTACCCTTCTTTGATATATAACATGAACTGAATTTTTCACCAAGTCGAAGTATATACAATGGAAGTTATTATTTTGATCCTTAAAGGAATGAATTATTTTAAGGCCATGTGACGTGTGGGTCACGTGACCGGATTCCTACCTTACCGACACTTTTTTTATTTGTTAACTTATTTTCACACGAATAGCCACATCGAGTTGAAAATTTGGGATAATAAATAAGAAGCACTAAGAAAGGAGGGTCTGGTCCTAAATTTTAATGGGCATGAAAAAGCAAAAAAAAAAATATTTTCAAAAAATCTTTTTTCATAATTATAAAAATTTAGGAGCAGACCCACCTTTCTTAGTGCTTTTTATTTATTATCCCAAATTTTCAACTCGATGTGGCAATTCGTATGAAAATAAGTTAGCAAATAAAAAAAGTGTCGGTAAGGCAGGAATCCGGTCACGTGACCTACTCGTCACATGGTCTTAATCAAAGCAAATTTCCTTATTCGGATTATTTATGGGCTACTGAGGTCGCGGATTTCAAATCCTGAATGAAAATATGAAAACTCAAAATAGCGAATCCAAGATGGCGGATCATAACTGTAAAAATTTATCCGATTTGACTACAAAATGCTACGCGCGGACTTTTGGGGTTACTGATTTCAAATCTGAACTCAAAATTCAAAAAGGCGAATCCGATATGGTGGATCATAATATTGTATACCATTAAGCCATTTCCCTTTCAGGGTAGGCGTGACACTACCCGATTCGGGTAGTGTTTCTAGGTGGATAGTTTTCTTGTAGTTATTTATAACTACAAGTTTGGGCTCACCACACGCATAATATGCCAACAGCACGCAATATTCTCGAATGGTCACCCATCCAAGCACTAACCGCGCCCAACGCTGCTTAACTTCAGTGATCTGACGAGAACTGGTTTTTTCAGCGTGGCATGGCCGTTGTAAAAAGTAAAAAAGAGATACCAATGACATTGACGGAAAATGATAATATAATATATCCATTCTTACATGTTAATTGGTAATCCTTTGCAGACAATTTGCAGAGGACGATTCAACTGACATGGATGAGATAAGTGCAGAAATAATTACTTAAATAATTGTTCGAAATTTTTTTCAAATTGTGTGATTTCCAGCAAAAATATTTGATGTGATGTACATGACACAATTTTTATCCGCCATATTGTACACATTTAAAATTTTGAATTTTGAATTCGGTTTTGAAATCAGTGACATCAAAAACCCCGGTGTTGCACTTTGTAGTCAAATCGGCTCAATTTTCACAACTGTGATCCGCCATCTTGGATTCGAAATTTTGAATTTTCATATTTTCAATTTGGATTCGAAATCAGTGACCCCAAAATCCTCGTGTTGCATTTCGTAATAAAATCGGTTTAATTTTTACAATTGTGATCTGGAATTTTGATATTTTCATTTCGGATTTGAAATCAGCGAACCCAGAAACCCTTAGACTCTGAATGATGAAATTTGCTTTGATTAAAATAATGCATTTCTTTAAAAATTAACATAGCAACTTCTTTCGTCTTTTTCTCAGAATCATCGAGTTCTACAATAATTTACAGGCCGGATTTGGAATCAGCACATTTCACAAACTTCCTAACTTCAGCTTAGATTTTTAAGGTCAAAACATTATTTGTGCACTTTCTCTATATTTTTTCTATATTTACTGAGGATTTATCTCCAATAGAAAAAAAAATTATCTCCCTGAGTAATTACTATCAAAAGTTCTACGAATTCGCGACAAAATTGATCGAGAAGTTGAAAAGGGGTTAGGGGTTGACCAACTTTATTTGTACTGAAAACATTAAAAATTATAGTTTTGACAAAGTTACACGTCACCAAAATGGCATTAAGGGGCTCCTCATTTTTAATTTTATATTATTGAATGTTTCATAAATTTTTGATTCAAAAATGTGTTAATTTTAATTTTAAGTACTTCAGGTTTAGAAGAGTTATGATGCTTTGATTTTGTAGTTAAGTATTTAATACTCAATTGTTTTTGTTATTAGAGGCCACCCCCTAATGTATGATAATGAATGACGTATGATATTTGTTATTTATTATTCATGTGACAGTTTTTGATTGGGGACAATTTCTTAAAAAAAAAAAAAATATTATAAAACTGATTTTGTTTCATTTCACTCTCCGATATCTTGCTAAAGATATTTATGATGTTTAAGGGCAGGAAAAACATTTAATAAATTTAAGAACAAACAAGTAATTTTGTTCATGATGGCCACATCCACAGAAATATAATATATGAATGTTTTCAAGTCCATATGAATCAAATATATTACTACCATTTATCATATATCATATATTATATATATATATATTATATTATATAATAATATATTATATTATATCTCCGAAGGACAAGCTCAAGGCATAGATAATTCCTGAGATAAGAACTCTGATATATGTTGTAATGAAGCACCAGAATAATCATTAGTTACACTGTCAAAAAAAATTCTTTCTACTCAGTAATAATTTTTTCTCACGAAAAAATGGAGATCCTTTGCCCTCTTATCCTAGAATTGGCGCTTTGTTTTGATTCTATAGGTAAATATAATAATAATATATTAATATATCTATATTTTTAGAAACATGTTCAATGTAAATTATTATTCAAATACTTTGAACATTTATGTTTGAATATCTTTAAGAATCATATGTGGTGAAACAATTAATTACGGATAAAAAATACAAATTAAAAAGTAGTGCTTTTGTCCAGTCTCGTCTCGGGCCTTGGGCGGAAAAGAACATGTACTGGGGTAATATGGGACACTTCAATTATTTTTTATGTTTTAATGGAAAAAGTGATTTTTTATGTTTGTTTATGTGGACTGATAAACTCAATGTATATAAGAGATAATTATTGAAACTCTATATTATTAAAATTATAATTATACAATTATTTTTACATTCTCATCATTAAGAAGGTATTGGCTTTATGATAAAAATTCAAAAAGTTAGAGCATTTTCAAAATTCTTCAAACTACTTTCTTCTAGATTCACAAATTTTATGTGTGGCTATTCGTACTACTCGGCAACTCGAACAATTTATTCTTACGACTTTTTTGCTGAAAACAAAATTAACAGAGTTATATCATTTTCAAAATCAAAAAATCAAAAAATAAAATTAACATTTTAAGCCAAACAACGCACAATATGAAAAAAGTCCAGAAAAGAAAAACGCTGTTTTTTGGAAGCCCTGTAAGATTATGATGGAGACGTTTTGAATTTTTTCGAAAAATCGAAAATTTAAATTGTGATCGCACAAAAAATAATGAAAAATCACAAATTCCATTTTGCGGTCAAAATATGCAAGATACGAAAAAAGATGAACAAACAAAAGTTGTGCTCCCAAGAAAGATTTACAAATTTGTTATGAATCACTTTTTTATAGGACGCGTTGTTTTTGTTTTATTCGTAAATTACGACATTGAAAATAAAAAAATTAAATTTTTGGACAAACAACACAAGCTAAGAAAAAAATAAGAAGACGAAAGTTGTTTACCCAAAAAAGAGCTACAAATTTATTATGAGTTATTTTTTGCTGGGAAGCGTAGTTCTTGTTTTAATCGTGCAAAATAACATTAAAAATAAAAAAAATGAAATTTTTGGGAAAACGACGCAAGGTATGAAAAGAAATTGATCCACAATGTTGTACATCCAAAAGAGATCTATAAATTTGTTTCCGATCATTTTTTGGTGGAACGCATACTTTCTGTTTTATTCGTAAAAACTAAAAATGAAAATAAAAAAAATTTATTTTTAGAGAAACGACAAAAACTATGAAAAATTAATAGACAAAAGTTGCTTAACCAACAAGAGCTACAAATTTGCTATAAATATTATTCTGATAGGACGCATAGTTATTGTTTTATTCGTAAAAAATGACATCAACATTGAAAAAAATTAATAAAAAAAGTTATTCACTCAAAAAAGATCTACAAATTTTCTAATTATCATATTTCGACATGATGCGTATTTTTTGTTTAAATCGTAAAAAATAACATTGAAAAAAGAAACAAATGAGTTTTTGGAAAAACGACAAAAAGTGCAATAAATTGTTAAGTAACATAATTATTTTTTACAGGATTCCCACTTTTTTTATTATAAAAAACAAGACAATGAAAACCCATCTGTTTCAATATCAATGCATATTATGAATTGCAATAATAAAAATTTATTGAAATGATAAATTTTTCAGGGTAGCTGAGAATTAGTGCAAGGAGCTTTAACAAAAGAGAATTCACAATCACCAAATTACAATGGTCGATCAAGCGCGTAAACATTTTTTTTTCTCTTCAAAAATCTTGTAGTTTTCTTATTTTGAAATTGTGTTTCAGCGAGTTTGGAAAGTTTTAATAATAAAAAAATTTGTCCATAATAAGGAAATATTCACCTATTTTTTTGGTTTGAGTTTAAGAAATTTCAGGTTCGATATATTAAATTTTTTCCAAAAAAGTTGAATTTTTTAAATTTCTGATTCCTTATTATTGTTCACTAGCAAAAACTGTATATATACATAATTCAACATAATTTGTGAAGCAATAGAAAGTTTTTTTTTATGTTTTCAAAATTCAAATTTCCAAATAAAAAAGAGAACAGAAGATATTAACCGAATTCAAAATTTTTTTATACTTTTATCAGACGCCAACTCAAAAATTTTCCTTCCTTAGCACAAACGATTTAATGACTGCAAGTATGTTGACTCAGCTCTAGTGAAGATTATTTCCGACTGTAGTGTAGTTTTGCTCCTATAATATTTTCGTGCGTGAGTGGAAAAGAATTTCTTATAATGTTTCTGAAAAATTGAAGTGTGAAAAAATTTTGAATTGAATTCTGAAAATTGAAGCGGAAGATTGAAGCCTCGAATAACATAATACATTGACTGTTTATTGTCATTACCAGTTACATGTAACATTTCGATCCGACTTGGGATTACAAACAATACACTGGGAATCCCATTTAAGTCGGGTTTCGGGCATGCTCCTAAATGGCATTCACTTAAAAAGAACACAAGATTTGCTCTCTCAAAACGTAAAGAGCTCTTCCTCAACAGCGCGGGTTCGGAAACCGCTGCGGCAAAAATTCTCGGAACGAATTCAGTGGGCGGGACTTAAATGGGGTTCCCAGTCTATTTTCAATAGTTTCACATGTTTTAAATTGAATTTATAGTGTGAACGATAGTTGTTTAAATGGGGTTTACATGCTGTACTGTAAAATTTTTCATGATTTGGCGGTAGGCACCTACTCGTATTTCATCGATTTCTTGTCGATTCAATAGGGTAACCCTGCTGCTTTCCATATTTATTTTTAAACGTCTCATACCGGAATGAAAACATGTATATATTCCAGCAAGAATATTATAAGTTTCCAATATTGCAAATACGTCACCATCGGATGATGATAACACAATTTGTTCTTGGGTTGGCACATCCCCATACGTACTTAGTCCTATTTTTATTTTAATTGCTTTATCGACAGGAAACGTGTACCTTCGAAGTTCAAATATCCGGTGTTCATTTTTTAGAGGAATGAGCCGAATAAATCTTAGTTGTTCAATTCCACATCGACGTCCGCCAGGAGCAGGAAGCTTTGTAGGAGGAGTCATGGCCATGGTAAGATCAGACCTGGATCTGGCAGGAGACGACCTAGACCTGGCACGAAGGGAAGGCTCGGCTTGATCAAGTGTCTTTTCGAGTGAATTATTTCTTTCGGAAGAAAAAGAAGAAGGTCCACCACGAGGAACACCAGGAATTGGATCGCCGTTAGGTAAACATTCAAACTGTGAACTTAACTCTGCCGAAAGAAAGAGAGGATTTATTTTTGTAAATTATTTTGGTATTTGCACCATGCCTGACATTGGTAAATTTTTTTAAAAGATCTTATCATGAATTGAGGGATATAAAAGTAACTTCATGTATTTCAAAGATTTTAAGGTATTTTCAAATTTCAAAGCATTTCTAGAGAACTTTGGGAAATAAATATTTTAAAGGTCTCAAAGATTTCAATTATACGTAAATATAAAAAGTCGTAGGAAACCTGACAACTACCATTTTTTTCACGAAAAAAGGACAAACTTTGTCGGGACATATATCGGAAATAATTATGGCTACAAAACTTTGTGTTTTTCCGTTTTGTGAGGAATGTTATCCATAAATTTGGATCTATGGTGTAATACCCAGAAAGCAAACTTTCCCAAAATACCTGGTCTTTTCTTGGGACTTGGTTTAAGTGGCCAAAAAAACCATGCCTGTCCTAAGTTTAGACCTTTGCTTAGACCGAAGTTAAAAAATATATTCATGTTCACCCACATTTCTTTTCATTCTATTGTATTACTTTTCAAGTAAATTTGACGAAGAATGTAGTATTTTTATTAAAGAGAGTATTACTCAAAGAAGCCAGTGAAAAATTAGTAATTTGAAGAGAAAATTTTAATCATGTTAGAAAGTTACAAATGGTTTAATTTTATTTTTCAATGTTTTCCTAATTTGTGAGAAACTCTAGATAATTAAATAAATGATTATTTTGATAAAACAGCTGTCGCAATTTAGCTCTGACTTATATTCTTTGTGATTACTTAATTCCTAAATTAATACTATTTTCATTAAAAATACTACATTCTTTGTCAGATTTGTGTAAAAATTAATTCAATATTCATAGGTCTAAACCTATGACATAACTAGTATTTTATCCCGGTCATTCGAAAAGAACTGATTTTTAAGACATTTTCTTAAAATGACAAAGGTTTTCGGCTCATGCTCGTTCGGGCAATTGCAGGGCCTTTTTTATTGCCAAAATGAAGCGTTTGAAAATCAAAGAATTCATTGAGAACTTATGTAATCAAATCACCCCCTTTTCAGTCGTGATGCCTTAACTATTTTGAGACCATTCAAAAATGAGATTAAACAAATTTAAAACCAGCGTTGTTTTTTTTAGTTATCAGATGCTTACTAGAATCTCCCTAGGACCTGTTAGTTTAAGCCAGGACAATTTGAGGCACTGCTAATATTTTCCATTTATTGTGACTAGAAACACTATCTTTGTCGAATTAGGTCTAAACCTTGTATTTTACCTAGGCTTTAGCTTTGGGTTCTCATTACAAGGTAAGAACCAAAAAATTCTACTTGAGAACTGTTCGGTTCTTAGTCATCGTGTGTCCTCAGGAGAAATCTGCGCATGCGTAATTCCTGTCGAAGCCGCGGACGTATGCAGTCGGTTTTTTCGCAATTCCCCAACAGCTGTTAGCAAAGCTACACGACACATCGCTTCTTTCAAATTCTATTCAATGATAGTCTCAGAGAAGGTCAAATCATAATCCGACCATACCTAGTTCCACTAAAAATTATTAGTGGGATTCGAGATATGGTAGTAAAGATCTCACAAAAACAGAAAAGAATGTGCTTAAATTTAGAAGAACTCGTTAGCTATTCCCTTTGCATTTTAAAGGTTTCATTAGTATCAGCAAAATTTTGAAATTGTAGAACAATTTTTGAAGCCAATCTTTGATAAGTTCACGGGCAGAACATCGGAAAATCGTTACTTACGAAAAGCTTAAAGAAAAATTTAAGTTATACAGAGGTTATTATACTACTATATTCACCAATAGAATTAAGGATGATTGCCAAGCTGAAGACTAGAGTATAAACGTCCCTCATTTTTTCAAGTAGAGGAAGAACTAATTAATATATTGGTGAAGAATTTCATTAACAGTGTATTAAAGAAATATTCCGGTGCTGTTTCGTAGGTTATATAATATATTCTCTACTCGTTATCTCAAAGATTTTAGACAATCTCGTTCTTCTGAGATATTTACAGTTTATTAAAGTCACTTTCAAAGATAAGAATTTGATCACTAAATTCAGTAACGTCCTATATACGCGCGATAATTAATAATAGTAAAAAAAAGAAGAACAATACTTTTACACGCTAAAAATTTGTTTCAAAGTTTCATGACCAAGAACTCAAGCAGAAAAATTTGCATTTCTCTTATAAATGAATATTATTATAAAATGAACTTATAGCACATTCCCAAACATAGAAACTTTTTATTTTCTATAGAATTTTTTTTTTCATTCAAAAAATAAATAAATAGACACAAAATATTGCCACTGAACAATAACTGATATTGTTTTAAACAACTTTTATTATGAAATTTATGGATATCACATTTTTGATTGTAGATCATTTTTTTTCGGCAAGTCAAATCTTTGCTCACCTCAAGAGTATTATTAGCAGAGAAGTTATTGCCCTTCAACGACATTTATTATTTTTAGTAACAATGTTCATAAACAAATTCGCGTCGATCGCATTTAACAAGAAGATATTTCTTTTCTGCGCGATATTTTCTCTTCATGCCAAGTAGTTCAACTTTGGACCCCCTAGAGGAATTTTCTACCCAATAATTAAATTATCAAAAAAATTTATTTTCAACAAAAAAGAAGGTTTAATTTACAACGTAGCAGATGAATTTTCATCTAAAATAATAAATCTTCAACAAAATTCGCTCCAGTGAACGATAATAAGCAAACATTGGAATTCAAATTCAACCCAACGATGTCTGTCAAACTCCAACCATTTTTCTTCAAAAATGCTAAAGGCAGTCACATTTTTTGTCGAACGCTCATAACGAGTGTGCGTAACTGATGGTGGTCAAATTAATTTTAAATTGTGATAATTTTAATGAAAAATATTATACTCGTGTATCACCAGTTCATTATTTATTAACTTTACTAATGATTAACTAAGTTGATAGGTTTAAATAAATTCACATTTTAGATTACCTATTATGTTCTATTTCTTCAAGAAGAAGTCTGAACCTAATTTACCATTGTAAAATATGAACTTAATTTCCCAAATTGAACTCTGAACCGAATTTGATGAATTTAAGCATACATAAAACAATAATGCAACAGTGACTCACACAGTCTCGCACTTCAATTCCACTTGGAATCAGCTATTGTATCTCCGGGATTTCAACAGAAATAGAGATATTTGGTGGATTTCTGTAGTTCAAAAAGATGGACACACGATTGGATGTGATGCGAATGACTTTTTAACTACCGATCTAAGCATATTGAATCGCGGAAATTCTTCAACCTTTAGGACGAAGAGATGTCAAGAGGTTATTGACTGAAGCATATGTTTTATATTTATAAGCGAAAAATTCAGACCGGCACGTTTCGCCTGAAACATCCCTATCAGACCCTCAGGCTTTGAAAGACGAAACTAGGAAGATACACCAACTGAATACTGTAGAGGAACTCATGGATGAGGCATTTTCAGGGTATTAAAAATGTACCTGATACTACGAAACTCCAGAGAGCCTTGAAAAAAAAACCCTACATGTGAACTGAGTGCAATGATTTTGCCAACGGGTTACATGACAGAAACGGTCCAACTCCTTTGGCGGCCCAGATCATTAGGCCAGTGAGCATGACTGGAGAATAGCAAGACAAATAATAACACAGTGGAAAATTGAGTTAGTTGTTGGGTGTTTCGACCCTTTCAAGGCCGTTAAAAAAGATGGTCTATTCCCGGCGATGATTCAAGAAGGCTTAGATGTTTTCATGAGATAATTGTGAAATATTTATAGAGCGTGCATAGCTAGGAGGTATACCTCTTTGGCATGAAAAAAGGTCTAAGAGATTCTTATACCAAAGTTGGGGAGAAAATCCCATTATGGGACCAAATCATCCAGACTAATGAGCTACCTTCTTTAATATTGGAAACATTAGAAAAGTTAGTTGATTCTCATTTAAAGGAGAAAATCTTACCGGACGAACCCCTTCAGAGATGTAGGGATTGTAGCATTTCCGGACATAGAGGGTTCCTTTAGTAACACCCCTACGGAATCTATATACAATTCTGCAGATTTTTTTTTACAAAATTTGAAAGTCAAGTCAGAATTGATATGTGCAACCGATTTTTGAATTGCTAATGTTTGAAACTTTATGTTAATGCGAATAGAGAACAAATATTGATTGTTTCTTTTCGCTTCTATCTTTTGGTAAGCAACTTTACTACTCTTAGTATCTCTTAGACTTAATGCGTGAAGGTGTGAGCAAGAGAAAAGGGATTTTTACCTGGAAGGAAAAAAGTTTCCCTGTATATTCCTGTAGCATTCCAATGGTAGGTTCGGAGAATACCGAAAAATGTTCCAGGAAGATTGCCGGAAGTTGGTAAATGTCCGATTATCCGCGTATCAATGGACCTACCCAAAAATGATTCGGGGCATGTTCCCGAAAAATTAATTATTCAATAAGTTAATTAATTTATTAATTAACTCCTCAAGAACATTTCCCGAAGCAGCCTTGGGAACGTCCTCTGATACACGGATATTTATCTACTTCCGGAAACCTTTCTGGAACATTTTTCGGAATTCTACGAACCTTCCATTGGAATGTTCTCAGAATATTCAGGAAAACGTATGTGCCATCCAAGTAAGTAATATAATTCTTTATGAAAAAATTATGATATAAAAAACTGAACTTTATCGATTATTCGTTTTTAAAGTAATATTTTGGGGACACCATCACTTGCTTTTATCGAAAAGGTGATACTTGATCACGATACTATTTGTTAGTTTAATAAACGAATGATAATAAAAGTTATAAAAATTATGTAAAGAAAATACTGTAGGCATCCATGGGCAGACATAAATTGTTTTTTTTTTCAATTTTCTGCAAATTATTTTGCCAGTAATTTCCAGCTGTTTTTTTATTTTTCTTAGCTTGTCAAACTTGTTTCAGAATGCACGTAGAACTATAATGCACTGAAATTAACCGAAAATACTGATTTATATTTCCGTTTTTGCTCCCTTTTTATATCACAGAATTGTCTTATATTCAAGCAAACATTGCAGAATAGTCTATTCTATCAGAATATTATAATAACTCAAAATCGAAAAAAAAAGCAGGTAGACTCATACTCGCACATATTACATGTAGTCTTATATACGACGCTATCAGCACATGCACGTATTTATATTGAATGAAGGCGCCGTAGTAAAAAATCTCTTTCATTAAGAGTATATTTACTAATTCCATGTATTTTTTTTGGAGAAAATATCAACAAACGGAGCAAAGCAGGTAGCACAGATATAAAAAATTATGTTTTTTTTTTGTCATTTTTCAACATGAGTGAAAGATTAGTATTGTTTTTAATCAGCCCCAATACACCTCCTAAAAATTTAATGAAATTTAATTTAAAAAAAAAAAATTTCAAAAGGATAAGAAATACGAATTCTAGAACTTCTTCAACCCGAATATGTCTTTTCGCCGCACTGTACATTGCTTCGTGTTTCTGACGTTTCTGACAAACCCGTCAGGATTTTTCAATCTTTGTTAGTCTTCATTAAAGAAAAGATTTTCTGTATTGCGCCCTGTAAGGTTGAGATTTTTGCTATAACTTTCCTAGGTCATGACACGATTTGAAGTTCAGGCACAAACACTGGTATAACTCTGGAAATTTATTTTTTATCAAAAAAGTCATAAGGATAAATTCTTTTTATTTTTGTGTACTACGGAAAGCCGCACATAGAATTTTTGAATCTGAAAAAAGTGGTCTCAACAATTTTTAAAATGCTCTACCTTTTTGAATTTTTATTCAAAATGGCTGGCAGACGACGCATTCGCGGGTACCTGTTTTTCGGGTTCAGGCGGTCTCAAAATTTGGACATTTGACAAAAATGGGGCGAAGCTGTCAAATTTTACACTAATCTACCTTCCCTGATGAGAAAGTAAACAGATTTTTTCTTGATAAATGATTTTTGGAAAATGTGCAAAGAACATGTTTTTAGATAGCGTCATATGCATACATTTTGGGAATAGTGTAATGTGTCGAACCAGAAATTTCTTCAGCTTGAACCAAAGAAAAATGTTTTTTTTCATGATAGTAAAATAATAACGTGATTCTTTGGTTTGAGTTGAAGAAATGTCAGGGTCAACATATTGAAATTTTTCCAAAAAAGTTGAATTGCTGGAGTTTCTTGATTCTTATTATTGTTCACTAACAAAAATTGTATTCAAACAAAATTCACAATAATCTGTGAACCACTGAGAAATTTCGTTTGAAGTTTCAGAAACTGATATATTCAAATAAAAAAATAGAAGCGAACACGAAAGATTAAAGTCTCGGGAAAAATAATTCGTTGACTGTTTATTGTCATTACCAGTTACATTTAAGCTTTTGATCCGACTTCGGATTACAAAAATATATTTTACACTTTTACATGTTTTTAATTGAATTCATAGCGTATATGATTGTTGTTTACACGAGGGTTTAGATTCTGTACTATAAAATTCCTTATGATTTGGCGGTAGGGACCTACTTGCGTTTCATCGATTTCTTCTCGGTTCAATCGGGTAACCACGTCGCTCTTCATGTTGATTTTAATACGTCTCATAGCTGAATTAATACTTTGATATATTCCAGCAAGAATGTTATAAGTCTCTAATATTGCAAACACGTCTCCATCGGATGATGACAGTACAATTTGTTCTTGGGTTGGCACAGTCCCATACGTAGTCCGTCCTGTTTTGATTTTAATGTACTTATCGTCAGGAAATGTGTATCTTCGAAGTTCAAATATCCGTTGTTGACTTCTTATGGGAATGAGCCGAATAAATTCTAGTTGTTCAATTCCACACTGCTGTCCGATAGGGGCAGGAAGCGTTATAGGAGGAGCCATGTAGGAGGAGCCATGGATATTGGACACTGTAGGCTCAAACCTGTATCTGGCAGCAGGCGACCTGGACCTGATACGAAGAATAGGCTCGGCAGGAGCAAGAGACTTTTCATGTGAATTATTTCTTTCAGAAGGAGACGAAGATCCGCCACAAGGAACACCAGCAAGAGACTTTTCAAGTGAATTATTTATTTTAGAAGGAGACGAAGATCCGCCACAAGAAACACCAGCAAGATACTTTTCAAGTGAGTTATTTGTTTTAGAAGAAGACGAAGATCCGCCAAAAGGAACACCAGCAAGAGACTTTTCAAGTGAATTATTCCTTTTAGAGGAAGACGAAGATCCGCCAAAAGGAACACCAGCAAGAGACTTTTCAAGTGAATTATTTTGTTCAGAAGAGGACGAAGATCCGTCACAAAAAACCCTAGGAATGGGGTCGCCATTAGGTAAGCAGTCAAACTGTGAACTCACACCTGCAAAAAGAAAGAGAGGATTTAAATTTTTTCAAGTATTTTGGTATTTCCGCGGGCCTGAAATTGTCAACATCTTTTAGGAGAATTTCACATGAATTAAGGAATATAATAGAACATCCAAGTATTTCAAAGATTTTGAAGTATTTTACAAATTTCAAAGCATTTCTAGAGAACTTCAGGGAATACATTTATTTTAATTATTTTCAAGCTTTTTTAAAAGACTTTCACAAATTCCTAACTATTTGAAAGATTTCAAAAATTTTAGTTGTACGCAAATAGAAACTTTGGATGAAAACCCTTTATGTTTTTTAGTTTTGTGGGAAATGGTCTTCCCTTTTTCTTCTCAATGGAGTGCACACGACGTAATACCCATATGGCAAACTTCCTCAGAAAACCTGCTCTTTTCTTGGGAGTTGGTTCAAGTTGCCGAATGAAGAAAGCAAGTCTGTCCTAGGTTTAGCCCTATGCTTAGACCTAGGCTAAAACATAGATTCATGCTTACCCACATATTTTTATTTTTGGAACAATTAATAAATTTTTAAGTAAATTTGACGAAGAATATAGTATTTTTGATAAAAATAGTACCAATTGACGAATCGGGTGAAAAATTAAAATTTTTTATAAATTCATGTTAAAAAGTGAGAAATAATTCTATTTTATTCTTCAATTTTCAAAAATAATTCATGAGAAACAATTAAGAAATGATTTATTATTTCTTTGTTTTTGGAATTTCATTGCACCGATTCGAAGGTCTATTAAATAGCTTACTTTTTGTGTAGGTTCAGAAACTTTTCAAAACATAAAAAAGTGAGTGTAAACGCACTGTTTTATAAAGCTGAAACAAGCATGAACAGGAGGCACCAGTGAACATAAAAGGAGAAAACGCGCTGTCTCAACCTATACAGTGTTCCAACCTGTACCATACTCCCCTAATACTGTGAATTTCGCAAATTAGCTCTGACTCATGTTCTTGGCAATTTATTTCTCTTTCGAGCAGAAGTCGAACCTAATGCGCTGCCTAGGGCCTTAGTATACGCTTGAAAGGAAATATTTGTAAATAACTGATTTTGAAGTTGAAGATATTTTCCTAAAATTGTAAAAGTTTCCGTTTCATGCTCTATCCGGCAATTGTAGGGCCTTTTTTCAAGGTAAAGTGAAGGGTTTAAACGAAAAAACTGCATTTGAGAAATTTTGTAATCGAATTACCTACTTTTCCGACGTAATGACTTAACTATTTTGAGACCATTCAAGAGCGAGATGCAACAAAAACACCAGCGTCTTTTTCCTAGTACCTCATCTAAACATTGGTCTCTTTTGTTGTGAAGTCTCGGTTTTTTGAAAAAATGTTTATATTTCACGTTAAAAACAAAAAGAAAAGAACAATAGAAAAAAATGCAGTGACGCTCAGTATTAGCTGAGTGTGTATTTTCGAGGCCTAGGCAATCGACAACCATCAAATTTACGAGGCAGACTCCCCGTAGCGCGAGCGGGGACTCTGGAGCGCGTCGAATTACCCGAAACGAATCACACTTTCATTGTTACGAGATGCAGGCCGGTTCAAAAAACTGAAGTTATGAAAGCATCGCGTGATTTAATTTTAATTAGCAGAAATAGTTTATTCATATAATTTCAAGAAAGTGAAAAAAAGATTCAGGAAAATCGGTTAATATTTGCAGTAATAATCTAAATGTTGAAGTGCACACGATAGTATGCAAAGATACACCGCACTATGGGAGGAAACGCATTTTTAAGTTCAATAGGTCTACAGCCTTCAATTTTGCCCCAACCTGCAATTTTTTTTTTAAATTGAAGAGCGCTAAATTTCCAGGAGCACCTTTGTCAGAGATTGTTGCTTTTTCATTTATTTATTTATTATATGTTTACTCGAAGTATGAGAAAATCGAGATTTTTCACAAAATCATTATTTACTCTTCAATAGCGGTTTGCATGTAATGAAAATCATCTTAAATCGACACAAGAGTACTCCCAGAATGCAAATAGTTTGATTATTGTCTGTTTTGATTGTTATAAACAAACAGACACATAGTGTAATTTTTGTTCAAAAAAATTGATTTTAGGATGAATATGCTTTAAACTATAGTGAGAGTGACTGTTAGTTACAATTGTTATACAACACCAACAATTGTAAATGTTGTAAATAATTTCTCGCCAAAATTCGGAATTTTTTTCTTCTATTATTATCTGAAATTATGTAGATATTCAGAAAAGTGATGTATGTTTAATTATGTGTGTTCAAATACAACAGTTGTTGATTTTGTAAACAAATGAAAGAAGTAAATATAAAACTTTGTCCTGGAAAATAATTTCGAATGTTTGTGAGAGAGAGAGAGTGAGTTGTTATTAATGTAAAATATTACGATTCGTAGGTATTTAACAATATTTTAATTTTTATTGAAAAAAGTTTGTTCTTCTCTGGAAATAGTTTGACTTATCGTGAGAGTGATTGTCAGTAACAATTTCTATAAAACATTATACACAATTTTTTTTTTATTGTGGAATTTGTGCTTTTTCAATTTCAGATTTTCCTTTATCATTTCAATTGCTGTAGATATTATTCAAAAGAACATAGGTTCAATTATATTTGTTAAAATACAAATTCTAAAGAAATTAAATAAGTTAATACAAAACGGTGGCTTTTCGGCCTGCAAAATACTTTTTCTTGTACTGAAATTGCTTCAAATTTTTGTGAGACTCATTTTCTGTCACTAATTCTATGTAAAAATTAACAATAGATCATTCTTCTTATCTATTCTTGTATTTTTAAATGTCACGAATTTTTGATGTATTTAAAAACGCCATTTATTGATACATTTTACCACATCAATAAATCAATTTATATCTATCTACCTGCTATTAAAAAATTGGCAAAAGCCGAGTTTTCTAACGGAAAAATGCCAAAAATTTTAATTTCTTTTTTCCCATTGCTTATAAAATAAACGAATAGAATGACCTATATGTATCACTTCGCAGAATATCTAAATTATACCCGGGATTATCTTAAATGATTTTAAGGAGTCCAAGTTTGATAAAATCGCTCATTTATAGAGATGTCGCTACAAAAAGTTTTTAAAGCAATTGTATACTGTTTGTTTTTTATGAAAATAGTTATTGCAAATCTTTCTCACACAAACTCGAAGCAGTTTAAGTGAAAAAAAATCTTTCCAGGCCAAAGTGCCATTTGTTTACAAGATTGACACTTATTGTGTTTTAAGAAATATAATGAAACCTATGTTACGTTCGAGGATATCTGCGTCAATTCAGATAATGAAGTAGAATTCGAAATAAAAAAACAACAAAATAATGTTAATGTTTTATAAAAATTGTTACTGACGATGACTAGCGCAATAATTTTAAGTATTTCCAGAGAAGAATAAAAATTACAATAGTTTTTAATACATACACCTTTCGTAATATTTTTAATTAGGTAATAACAATAAATAATAAATGTTTATTGTCAATTTTGCATAGAAACAGTTACTCGTAATCTCTATCACAAACATTTGAAGCAGTTTCAGTGCGAAAAAAAATTATTTTCCAGGACAAAGTTTTAGATTTACTTGTTTTATTTCTTCACAAAATCAACAACTGTTGTATTTGAACACACATAATCAAACATATATCACTTTTCCGAATACATACATAATTTCAGATAATAAAGGAAGAAAAAAATTACAAATTTGTGCAAAAAATTGTTTACAACATTTACAATTGTTGATGTTGCATAAAAATTGTGTCTAACAGTCACTCTCACTATAGTTTAAAGCATATTCATCCATAAACAAATTAAAAAAAAATCTGCCCGCTTCGCGGGCACATTCTCATGGCGCGCTTCGCGCGCGGCTCGCTTCGCTCGCAAGTTTGAGCGCGCCTAGGGCGCGCGACTGTTGGATCTCGCGCTTCGCGCTCGATCATATATTTATCTCGCGCTTCGCGCTCGATTATGTATTCGACTCGCGCTACGCGCTCGGGCGTATTTGCATCGCGCTTTACGCTAGGCTCCTCTAGATTTTCGAACTTCGTGTTCGACTTCGATGAAAAGAAAAAGTTTGTTTGCAAATATTATAAAATTATCAAAACCTCTACATATTAAGTGATTGTTAAATTTATTTTTATTTCAGACTGAAAAGGAACTTTATTTACTCAAGGTTCTATCGACCTTAAGGAACACATTCTCATCCAGACACTCGCGCTTCGCGCTCGATATTTGATTTGAAAATCATTTGAACCGTATGATAGAAACAAAAAAGTTTGAGCGCACTTACGGCGTGCGATTTGCTAAATACACTGAGCGCGCACTTTGTGCTTCGTATTATATGTTCTTCATATACAAATTACTAAATTTGTATTTGATTTCAAATGAAAAGTAATGATATAATTCAGGCGACAAATTTTATCAGTTAACATTTTATTTTAGCTTGTGCCGTTTATCAAAAAAGTTAATTTTTTCATTTTCAATATATTCTTACCACAAAAATTGATTACGGGTGTGTAAGTCTTTTTTGAATGCACAATTTTTGTTCATTTATATGTTTTCGTACCTTGCATTGTTTTTTCAAAAATTTGATTTTTTTTACTGTTAATGTTATTTTCACGAATAAAACAAAAACCACGCATCCTATCGAAACATGAGTCACAATAAATTTGTACCTCTTCCTTGGATGAACAAATTTTGTTTTGGTCATTTTTTCGTAGCTGGTAATATTCGTCTGAAAATTTGATTTTTCTATTTTCAATGCTGTTTTTTACGAATAAAACAAAAACTACGCGTCATATCAAAAAGTGAATGATAAGAAGTTTGTAGATCTTTTTCAGGTGCACAATTTTGGTAAGATAATCTTTTCTGGTATCTTGCATAGTTTTACAGCAAAATGGCTTTTTTGATTTTTCATTAATTTTTTGTGCGATCAAAATTTGAATTTTTTATTTTTCAAAAAATTCAAAAAGTTGTTATGAAAATATTATAGGGTGTTCAGGAATCAACGTTTTTCTCCTCTTGACTTTTTTTCATATCGTGCGTTTTTCGGCTTAAAATGTTAATTTTCGTTTGTTTTTTGGAATTTTGAAAATGCTATAACTCCAGTAATTTTTTTTTTTATCACGAAAAGTCATTAAAATATTTTGTTCGTGATTTTGCGTACTACTAATAACCGTACATAGAATTTTCAAATCTTCCAAAAAAGTGGTCTCAAAAATTTTCAAAATGTGCTCACTTTTTGGATTTTCATCTAAAATAGCTGGTTAACGAACTCGTTCTCTATTTTTAGGCCATAAAAAAGTGTCCCAAAGCTCAATCAAATCTGATTATTTTTTCGAAAGTTATCGTGGCTACAGACAGACAGACAGACAGACAGACAGACAGACAGACAGACAGACAGACTACAGACTACAGACAGACAGACACCTTCGTAAAAACCGTTTTTTCTGGCTCAGGGGGTCTCAAAACGTGGAGATTTGATGAACACCGACTATGTCAAATTTTACATAAAACCAATACCTTCTCATTAGAATGAGAATGTAAAAAAACTACACTATGCGGCTGTTTGTTAATGTCATTAAAACATCAAATAATCAAGTTATTTGCACTCTGGGAGTACTCTTGCGTCGATCTAAGCTGATTTTCATTATATGCAAATCGCTATTCAAGAGTAAATAATGATTTTGTGAAAAATTTCGATTTTCTCATACTTCGAGTAAACATATAGTAAATAAATAAATGAAAATGCAACAATCTTTGACGAAGGTGCTCCTGGAAATTTAGCGCTCTTCAATTAAAAAAATAATTATTGCAGATTGCGGCAAAATTGAAGGCTGTAGACCTATTGATCGAAAAAATGCGATTCCTCACATAGTGCGGTGTATCTTTGCATACCATCGTGTTCACTTCAACATTTCTATTATGACTGCAAATATTAACCGATTTCCATGAATCTTTTTCACACTTTCTTGAAATTATATGAATAAACTATTTCTGCTAATTAAAATTGAATCACGCAATGCTTTCATAATTTCAGTTTTTTGAACCGGCCAGCATCTCGTAACAATGAAAGTGTGATTCGTTTCGGGTGATTCGACGCGCTTCAGAGTCCCCGCTCGCGCTACGGGGAGTCTGCCTCGTAAATTTTGCGGGTGTCGATTGCCCAGGCCTCCAAAATACACACTCAGCTACTACTGAGCGTCACTGCATTTTTTTCTATTGTTCTTTTCTTTTTGTTTATAACGTCAAATATAAACATTTTTTCAAAAAACCGAGACTTCACAACAAAAGAGACCAATCTTTAGATGAGGCATGCAAAATATCAGACAAAAATATTCAACCGTGCGACCGGAAACTGCCAATCCATTTTATAATGCTGATAAATCCCCTTAAGGCACTGTTCAGATTTTCCATTTATTGTGACTAGAAAAACTATCTATGTCAAGTTAGGTCTCAATCTTGTATTTTAGCTAGGTTTCAGTTTTGGATATTAATAAGAATAAAAGAACCAGAAAATTCTAGTTTGGAACTGTTCGGATCTTGGTTATCTTGTGTCCTTAAGAGAAAACTGCGCGTGCGTAATTCCTGTCAAGGCCGCAGATATGTGCTATCGGTTATTGGCAATTTCCTAACAGCTGTTAGCAACGCTACCTGATCCATTGCTTCTTTCAAATTTAATTTACTGATAGTCTCATAAAAGGTCGGATTATTAGTGGAAATCAAGATACGGAAGTAAATGTTTCACAAAGACAGAACGTAGAGATGCTCAAATTGAGAAGGAAATATTTTGTCAAATGTGATTATTAGCCTCTAGAAATGATTTTCAAAAAGTCAATGAATCAATATCCAGCGCGAATAAAAATAACTCAATTCAGATTGCAGAAATATCGTGTTACTCCCGGAAACATTAAAAAACTTTAAGTTATACATATGTCATAGTTATATTATATTCACCAATAGAAATAAGGATAGTTGCCAAGCAGAAGACCAAAGTATAAACGTCCCTCATTTTTTCTTAGTAGAGGAAGAACTAATTAATGCATTAATAAATAATTTCGTTAGCAGTGTAACTAAGGAATATTCCGCTGCTTTATCTCATATTATATAAATATATACTTGTTATCTCATAGATTGGAGTCAATCTCGTTCTTATCAAATATTCACGTTTCATTAAAGTAAGTCGCAAAGATAAGAATTTAATTACTAAATTCGGTAACAAAATTCAGTACATTTGTTAATTTTTTTTACCTCTCACGTGATAAAACCTTTTGAAGTAATCAGAACATTTTCTACTGATTCATCCTATACGCACGCGACTTTTTCTTTTTTTTTATCGCACACAATTTTTAAAATAATATATGAAATTCATATTAATACAAAATTTTTATATTTCATTGTAACTATTATCTAAAAAGAAAGTAATGCACTTATAGCGCATTTCTAAACATGAAAACTTCCTATTATTGATTCCTCTTTTTTGATCCTAGATAATTTATCTTTTTAGTGTAGTCAATTCTTTGATTACGTCAAGAATAACATTAGCAGAGAAAATGTTGCCTTTTAACGACATTTTTTATTCTTGATGGTAATTTTCATAAACGAATTCGTTTAGATCGCATTCAGCAAGAGAATATTTCTTTTCTGCTGACCTCAAAATGACCTTGAAAATGAGGTTTAAGGTCAAATACAAGGTCACCGTTGGATTCCTCGTTGAAAGTGACCTAGGGTATGACCATGGTCTTTTTTAACAACCCACAGAGATTTCTAGGGGTTTCCGTATTTTTTCGCCACCCTTCATATTAAGATCATTGTAGTGATGAAATCAACATCCACACACTACCGAGAAGTGCCGAACCTTCGCAGTGTGTTGTTAGAATATTTTTCACCAGCCCTCGTAGAAAAAAAAATTGTCAGGGCATCAAAAATATACCTGATACTGCGAAACTCTCGAAAGTCGTGAAGAAGAAACCTACATGTCAGCTGACTACATTGATTTTGTCAACGGGTGACATGAAATAAGCGATTCAACTCCTATGACGGTGCAGATCACAGGGCCACTGATGATGACTGGAGGACAGCAAACCGAATAATAGAACCATGGAAAACTAAGTTGTTAGTTGGGCGTTTCGACCATTTTAAGGCCGATGGGGAAGATGGTATATTTCCCACGATAATTCAAGAAGGTTTAGATTTTTTGATGGGACAATTGTTTAATATCTTTAAGCGTGCATAGCTATGGGATATACCCCTGTAGCATGGGAAAAGGTGAAAGCGATTTTCATACAGAATTCCAGGCGAAAATTCTACTATGGGAGCAAATCATGTAGACTAATCAGCCTAACTCCTTTGATCATGAAATCTTTAAATAAGTTAGTCGATTCTTATGTAATGAAGAGAATCTTACCGGATGAACCCCTTCATAGTAATTAATTTGCCTCTCTGGAAGTGAAATCCATCGTTGACACACTTAATGCATTACCTCCCGCATTCAAAAGTAGGGCTAACAGGAGATGTAGCGATTGCAGCGTTTTTGAACATAGAGGATTCCTTTAGGATATCTTTCCGAAATCTATATACAATTCTTCAGATTGTCTAGTCTTCGGTCCACGGTGGCAATGTAAAAGCTAAGGTAAGAAGGCGTTATCTTTAGAAAAAAGTTTAATCTTTCACCCTCTGGACTTGTTATCCAGGATTTGATTCGTAGGTTAAATGAATCAGGGTTTTATATACAAGGGTACGCAGATTTATCCCAGTGACAGAAAAACATGAGGGAACTTTAGACGAACTCATTCAAAATGCTCTCACCTTTGTTGAGAATTGGTGCAACGACCGTGCCCTATCTCTTAACTTATTTTGAGGACCCTGAATTCTATGGCCAAAAGGTCGACTTCTCCACATCAGCTGAGTACTTAGGTGTCATTTGTTATCTTAAACTAACCTGCTTATGTTGATGCGGTAGTAAAAACAGCCAAAGCAGCCTTTTGGGCTTGCTGGGATGGAATTGGAAAAACCCAGGCACTCAAAACCAAGGTAGTTTACTGGATATGTACGGTAATCATTAGACGAATATTAACTTATCGCTGATTGATCTGGGTGACAAACACCAGCTTGGTCATTTCCAGGAGTCTGCTGGAAACCCTACAAAGGGCCTCTTGTGTGGCTATTACTGGAGCGATGAGAATAACTCGAACAGCGGAATTGGAATCCATCTAAGGTACACCACCGCTGCACCTTTTAGTCAAGCAGAGGTCTGCGGTGGAGGTATCCGAACTTTCCCTACATGAGGATCATAGAGATACTGTTTTCCTTTTAGTGCTTGATACAGTGAAGAAATTGTGTGTATGAAATCTGTTACATGCACTCTGATGACCTGCTGAAAGAGTACTCGTTCATGAAGCCCTTTAAGGTGATCTTCGCAAAAAAGGAGAATCGGCACGATGAACAGAGGAGAAGAAAATTATTTGCTACGGGAGGACTCATCTGGTTTACTGATTTCCAACTCTAATGACTCCCTTGGCTCTTGAGCTGAAGTGTTTAGGATAGATTTTAGCCTAGAGGAGATTCGTAAACGTGGGTCAGTTAATCAGCACATTTACATATGTTTCGACTCCTAGTTCTTTGAGAAAACCGCGACGTATTGGAAGATGGTTAAAGGGATAATACAGACCAAAAATTTTATCAAAGAAACAAGTTTATAAAGTTCTGATAAACTCCTGAACGTGTAAAGGTAGCAGGTGAAAAGAGTCGTACACATTCTCACGGCCCACTGTCAGTAAATAAATTTTGGTGTAGTCTCCTGTCCACCTAACATCAAATTTCTAATCCTTACTATTTACAAATCATACCTTCGTTTTCTCATTGTTTTAATTTCAAATAACAAATCATGTTTAGCTAATTTTTTTTTTAAGATGTTTGATTTTAAATTATTTATTTTCAGAAGATTGCTGATGCTTCCATTTTGTAGTTACGTATTTAATTCTTAAACTGAAAAATGTTCAGGTTTAAAAGTTCGAGTTATTTCATTTTAATGACATGGAAAATTTTTTGTTAACTGGGAAAGACGATATTTCTACTTCAAAAGGCCTACAACATTCAATGATTGACCGATTTAAGAGTGATTTTTCTAATTAAAGAAGATTTTTCGCAAACATATAAGGCAATATCATTAATAATTTTACTTTTTAGCCCATTTTTTAAAATCAAATTTCTAAAAAAGTGAATTCTTAAGAAAGATATTCGTCAGCTCTTCGCACTTAAACACATATGAAATTATCTTTAATTATAACGTTTGCATACAAATAGGGCAAATTCTTTGTTCATCGTATAATTTTCTTGGTTTAAAAATATGTTATGAACAAATAAACAATTTTCATGCTTTTTTTACAAAAGAAAATTATTTTCTCTAAATATGTAACATTTATCATTATTATATATAATTTACGAATTTATGTAAACAAAATAAAAAGTTTTGTCTATTTCTGCAGAAAAAAGTGATTGTCAATTTATATTTATTAAAATTGTGTTGCAGACATATTTGACTCTAGAAAATTGTTAACACTTGATATTTAGCACTGTTATAAATAATTTACATTAACAAATACGAAATTTCCATATTTTTTTTTTACGGAAAAGAATTCTTTTTCTTCTCATGTGTATCTTCGTAGTCTACGAGGCTCATTTTGCTGCAATATATTGTTCAAAAATTAACGCTCATCTTCGTTGTAAATAATTTCGGTCAACCAGTAAAAAATTTTTATACTACTTTTTTTTACTTAGCTACCAAATATTGTTGACTCTTAATATTCATCATTTTCATGAATAATGAAATAAAAAAATAGAAAACCTTTATATATTTTTTCTGAAAAAGAATATTATTCATCTTCTAAAAAATAGAAAAATTTTTATACAGCCCTGTATATAATAAAATACTCACTGAAATCAAGAATTTTCTGCATTTTATTAAGTCTCATACGCTATTTCGGTACATATGATATAGATAGATTAATAATTACACAATAATTACACTTTAGATTACTATTTTAAATCATTAATAGCAAACACAAATTTTAAGTTTTAATAATTATTTGGGATATATTATTCTTTGAAGCTAATTATATATATATGCGATGGTTGAGAATTGATTTTCATGAAAAAAGTATGGAAATGAATCAAATTTTTTCAATATTCGTTTATAAAAATAAAAGGTTAAGGTTAAGAAAATGTTTTTCTAACGAGAGCACTTTTTCTTAATTTATTTTTCAATGGCTAAAAATAAAAAAATTACGAATATTGCTTTGTACATTATTTCACATTTGTTATTTTTGAAAGGATTTGAAGTTCGACATAACATCCGCTCGTTACATATAATTAGTAAAATTCATGTTCGTCTTCAGATAAAATCAAACGTAGATATTATTCACTTTATGTATATATGTTGAATATAATAATGCATTGAATTATTTGACTCTCTACACTTTTTTTAACTCTTTATATTAAATAATGCGCTATTTTGGAATTTTAAATTGTTTATGTTTTTAATGTTAGGAAATAAAACCCCAGGGAAGGAAACTCGCGCGTGCATTTACTGCATGTGGTGTGACGTTGCAATTTTATTGCAAGTCACAAGCTATTAATTTTCAGAAGTTCAATCATTTGAATAATTCGGTTCTGTTGATTTTAAAATATAAAGATTTAAACGTAGTTCCTGAATCCGCAAGCTGCATGGTTTTCCAAGACTAGGGTTTATCCAATTTAGTTCCTTTATTTTTAGGAATTGATTTTTCCTGTTTTCCTTTTTATTTATATATCTCCCGAGCAATCCGACTGTCCTGAAGAAGCTTCATCCATCATGACCTAACGAGAAACTTCAAGAAGCATTTGGGACGCCTTTTGTCGATTGGAGTTACTCAAATCCTTTCGAATTTCCCGCCAAACCTACTGCTGTGTGCCAACCTGTTCCTATCCTTCTAGTCGTACCCCAAAACCTATGGAATATTCTTGGAATGCTGTTGGGAATATTACTGCCGATTATTTATGACGCCCCCGTCAACTTATTTACCTTGGCGTGGAATTCAAAATTTCCAATTTGGGAAGGTTTATTGTCGATCCCCGGCAATGCGAGTGGGACCCCTTTAGCTCAGGCGCGGATCATCAGTGTCAACGTTCTCGGTGCTAGGGACTTCAATTTGGATGGTTCTATAAAGTCCTAGTAGCCGGCTTGGTTGTGTAGATAATTCGGAGAGGATGTCTTAGACAATAATTCACCATCTTATGGACGAAGTTGATTGATTGACGTCATCAAATTTCCGAAGAGAATATTTTGTTTGGACACAGCATCCCGAACATCTACGTCTAGTCACATACCTGAGAGTCCTTTTGATCTGTTTAAAACATTCCCTAGTAACGCCAATCAGATCGCCCTATTTGAACCAATCAGGATCAAGTCGGTTGCCAAAGAAGAAAGCACTGCTGGGAAAAACCTTCATCTTTTGTCAAGCAGCTTGCGGAACAACATCGTGTCTCGTCGTGGAAATTAATTTTTCGTGTGTTTTAAGTTTTTGTATATAAGTGACTCTTTGAGCGATTTTCGAGGACTTTGAGAGTGTAGTCGAGTACTGCCAAAGAATATAATGAAAGGTATGGTTCATTTTGTGAAGCTCAGAAAGGAAGATTTTTGATTTTTGCTAGATTTTGTGTGGAACCCTTTGCTTTGTTTGAGTATTTTAGTATTTAATTTGGTCACACAAAATTAAATAAACCTTCCTTGACTGAATTTATTAATCTAGTGTATTGTGTTATATTCTTGTCTCATTGTTTATTTATTGTGTAGTTTTTCCCTTTTCCTTGTTGACCCATTCCCTGATTTAATTTCTTATATAATCTGTAATCGAATTTCGGCCCAAAATGTGTTTCACCAAAAATATATTTTCGTTCCCCTGAGTGTTGATGACCCTCCTGACACCTTATAGCTTATTAATCCTATTTTGTCCGTGTTTGCTTTTGGTCTTGGAAAACCAGATATGTTACCTTCCCTTTGAATCAATTGTTTCTTAACTCACTCATTTGTTTCCTACGTGCAAATCTTAAATGCAAATTTTCTGTTTTTCATGAAAATAAAATATTGTTTAATCTAATTATTTCCAATTTATTTATAAATTTAGATGAAATTGATTTAATTATTGGATAAAAATTTAAGAACCAGCCCCTCTACTATTTTCCAGAGACGGGGCTGAGCTAGCCAATCTTTTTATTCGGTTCACTGATTTATATTGGAAAATTTATTTAAAATTTGTATTTATTTAATTTTTTCATATTCTTTGAAATTCTTTTGATCATAATTTTGAATGATCCATGCGGATCTGGCGGCCACGGTTAATGAAAAATTAATTTGACTCTAAAATTTCAGATTTAGAACCGAAGGTTTTAAGGACAGGAAAATTGTCGTTATAGTGGAAACTATATTGAATTTGTGAAAAGATGCAATTTACAAAAATTGAATCAAAATTCATATTTTTTGTCACTGAAATTTTTGTGTTTATTTTTATAAATGAATATTCTATTCCATTAAAGCGGCAATACGTATTATTTGATTGAGCTGTTGAACTGACGCAGCACTTCATGGGTATGACCACAGTTTGCGCTTGACGTTGAAGCTGAGAAGCTTTCAGAAACGTCAACATCATCAGCTCCGTCGTACATTTTCCAAATTAAATTGCTTGTCATTATAAGAGCCCTAATGCCTCTACAGAAATCCCATCGATGTCCAAGCCAAGAAAGAACAAAAATTTAATTGCGATTAATTGTTTATTTTTAATATTTGAGTTATGTTTTTATATTTTATTCTTATTTGTATTATATTTTTACATGATATTTCATTTATGATTTTATGAGATTGACACTCAAAAAGCTGAAGATATTGTATCCCTGGAATATTATAGACTTGTTAAAATTATTTTGATTGACAGTGAGTAAATGTATTTTTTCAGAATAATTTGCAGAATTACAAAGTAAAGCTTCTTTATCGTATCCAATTATATTATATATATATATATATGTGTGTGTGTGTGTATTATAATCACTTTTTTAATTTCCCCGTGCTTGTATGGCAACTCGTAACAAAACGTTTTTTATTAATTTGGTGGCTGAAAAGTTTAATTTCTATATTCCAATTGATTAATAATTTAAGATTTTTAGAGAAAATGCAAGACAGTTACATTTTTTAAAAACGTTACTGCATCAATTCATTTCTCTTCGTGTAAGAAACTTGCTGACATTTTTCAAAAGTTTTTTAAAAAATTACCGTGTGCTAGGAAGTTATAAAACCTTTCGTGATTTTGAAATTTTAAAAATGTCTTTCGGAATTGTAGAAATTATAGATACTTTTTTTGTACTTTTTGTATTTTTGAACAAAATCCCCCAAAAAAAGGTGAGCAAATTCTGTCATCGGTGAGCAAAATCCCCAACATCGGTGAGAAAAATTATTGCACCAGCATATATTTTTTTGGATTCGGCTAGATTAACATTTACTTCTAAGAATTAAACAAATTTCATATGAAACTAATTTGGTTCAAATTAGAGTAATAAGCCATCATTTTGTATTCACAAACAACATTTTTTTTGCTTATAATTTTTGTGAATTTTGCCATTTTTAGTGATTTTTAAACTGCTATTACCATGCACATTGATAAAAAAAATTAAATCATGTTTTGCTATTCTAATTTAGAGTAAGTAGGTTTTCGTAAACAATTTTCCAGCGTTTTAAAAATCAATGTTAAACTAGCAGAATTCAATAAAGTAATTTTTTATTTATTTAAAAAGAATTCCTGTATTTAGCAAGAATTTTCTCTATCATTTTTAGTTTTTTATTCTTACTTGCTAGCTTAAATACCACACAAGAATAACATTTCTATATTTCTTGAAACTAAAACTAAAAATTCAACTATGCCATTTTTGTTAGAAAAATAATCTTCTTAGTTGAAAATTCATATTTTTCTTTGAGGATTCAAATATTTTGTTGCCAATTCCTTTTTTTCTGTTCAAAATTAATTTCCTTCAGAGAAAATTCGATTACACCAGTTTTTATACAAAATTGATATGTTTAATTAAAATCGATCTTTTTTTGTTGAAAATTCAATTTTTTGTTTAAATTATCTTTTTTGGTAGAAAATTAATCTTCTTGGCTGTGAATGTATCTTTTTCATTGAGTTTGTCAAAAACTAATTTCTGTAATAGAAAATTTGATTATACCATTTTGGTAGGAAATTGATATTTTAAATTAAAAACTGATCCTTTTTAGTTGGAAATTCAACAATTTGTTTTAAAATTCACGTATTTCGTGAAAAATTTGTCTTTTTGGTAGGAAATTAATCTTCTTGGTTGAAAATTCATCTTTGTGATGAAGAATTAAACTATTTGGTTGAGATTTCCTTTTTTTTGGTTGAAAATTAAATTCTTTAACTGAAAATTCAAGTATCCTATTGATTGTTGAAAATTGACATTTTTAATTCAAAACCGACCTTTCTTGGTTAAAAATTTAATTACTTACTTGACAAATTGTGTTTTTTGTCAGAAAATTAATTTTCTGAACTGAAACATCCCATTTTTTCTTGAAAATTAATATTTTTAACTGAAAATTGATCTTTGGTAGTTGAAAATTTACAATTTGTTTAAAAATTCACGAACTTTGTTAAAAATTCGTGTTTTTTGTCAGAAAATTAAACTTCTTGGGGAAAAATTAACCTCTTTTATTGAGGATTCAACTATTTTGATGAGAATTAATATTTTAAATTAAAAATTGATCTTTTCAGGTTGAAAATTCGATTATTTATTTGAAAAATTGTCTTTATGGCAGGAAACTAATCTTTTTCGTTGATGATAACAATTACAATAATCCATACAACAAATCTGAAATATTCCAACAAAAAATAGATCAGTAGAATTTTTAAATGAAAAGAAATAAACTCTAAACATAAAAATATAAGTTTTTATAACGAATTTTCAATTTAAAAAAAAATACATATTTTCAAATTAAAAAGACAAATGTTCAATGAAGAAGTTGAATTTTTGAAAAAAATTAGATTTAAATAAAATATTTTTAATTTCCAACAGAATAATACAATTTTTAACCATATATCAGAATTAGATACCAAACTAAAAGAATTCTCAACTTTTGTTCAGAAGTTCAACTTCTTTACTGAAAATTTATCTTTTTGTTTAAAATTGATATTTTTTAATTCACAATTCGTTTTCTTCCATAATGAATAACCATATAGTAGAATTTTATACCAAAATAAAGAGTAAAAGAATTTGATCAAAAAAAAATGCTTAACGAAAAAGTACAAAATTATACTTTTTAAATAAAGAGAATAAATGTCCCATCAAAACATATTGTTATGAAACTTACGGATTAAGTGCACCAATATTTTAACCAAAAAACAGGGAAATTCTCTGAAACACAGTAAAGTGATTTGAACGAAAACAAAAATATACGACGTGGGCCAACACGCACTTACAGTACCATACACAGACACACACTACTGTTGGGTGGAAAGATCGAGAATCGTTGCTATCGTTATTCTTTCCATTGCACTTTAAGTCACTGGTGCTGAGCGGAACATCGTGTCAGACCTACAATAAGCAAGCGTTACCAAGCGTTACTCTCGAAAATCGTTATAATCGAAAACGACAATATCGTTTAGAGATTTCTTAATAAGAATAAAAAAATCCCTATAAACTAAAAAATTATCACAAAATGTTTTAAATACAGTTTTAAGGAGTTTAATATTTTTGAATGTGCAATTAGGTAAACTTAACACATTGATATTTTTGAACAATTTGAAATAATATTTATTTTTATAAAGTTTTTTTTTTAAATCTTAAAATTAAAAAATCAAAATACAAAAATGTAATTTGTACTGCAAAGGATAATATCTAGCGAAATGCTATTGCTTAATTTTTACTGTTATGATTATTAATTTGAGAAAATTCTTCCGAGTTTTATTATTCCAACATTAATCTGAAATTATGTAACAATATGTTACAAGAGATAATGAAATTTAAATGTTTAAAGCTTTCTGTATAAAAAAAAATTAATAATGCCATAAAAAATGAGGAAAAAATGGGAAAAATTAAAATGAATAATAATCATTTTGATTTTTGTGATTCACCGTATTTGCATTGGGATATATAAAATAATTAAATTTTTTTAAATATAGCACTGATGAATAGGAAGCTATCAAATTAAATGACGACGATTTTTTAATTTATCTTCAATATAATTTATATTCATGATTAAAAATGAATACTTGAAAATGGTGCATCCTGAATTCATAAATAAACTTTAGTTCAAAGATTACCTTAATTGATTAAAGAATTTATCCAGAATTGAGTAATGCTTTTGCAATTAAAATAAAAACCATATAATTAAATTCTGAAACTGAGTGTTTTCTGAATTTCAGGTATAAGATTGTTAAATATTCTTTTTTCTATATAATATTATTTTATATCACTGTATTATTCTGAAAAAATATAAGAGCAAAGAAAGTTTTATAAATTTTAAATTGTGAATCTGACAACAACTTCACACGTTTCCTATTTTCAATAAATACAAAAACATTTGACTGCCGAAAAGAAACCGTCGCATAACCTCAGAGAAAAAATTGAAACCACGAAAAATTCAAAATTACAAGTGAATGAATGCCCAAAATCGTGTAAAAAAATCTAAAGAAATCGTAGAAAAACAAAAAGTGAAAAACTTTCTCCGGAAGATGAAAATTTTTCTCGATTTGGTAATAAATTTTGAATATTGTGATTTGAGATACCTTTTGTATCTGGCACTGGGGTTGATACTGGCAATTATTATTTGGAGAGGCATTGTCCTAATTTCTAGACTTCTCGGCAATTCTCAAGAAATATCAAAATCAGCCCTGAACAGCCCAGAAAATTCAGATAGTTTTGAAAGTCATATGGAAGAAATCACAATTGCTCAAGGGGATGAGAAAATTAACAATAAGGATCTGACTCTCACGAGAAATCGAAAAAATGCAAAAGGTAGAAATTATACATTTTTTAGGTTACTTTATCTACAATTTAGAAGTTTGGGGTTAGGTAAATTTTGAAAATTTTCATTTAAAGATGCTACGGATTAAATATTAAACTTTAGGAATTTATTTTTGTGAAATTCAAATTTAAAAATTGAACACAAAAAAAATGAATTTTCAACAAAAGAGTTATACTTGCAACCAAACAGTTAAATGGTCAAGCCAAAAAGATAAATTTTTTCGAAGTCTAATGAATTTTCAACCAAGCAAAGAGACTTTTCTGTCATAAAAGATGAACTTGTAATCCGAAAGAAAGAATTTTTCAAATAATAGTTAAATTTTCGACCAAAAAAGATGACTTTTTTTTATCAAAAACTATAAATTTTCTAACAGAAGACGAATTTGAAACTAGTGAAATTGAACGAAAAAAATTATTTTAGCAAAATAATTAAATGCTCAACCAAATAAATGAATTTTCAATCAAGAGAGATGAAGTTTCAACTAAAAAAATATATGTTTTGAATTAAAAAATAAATCATCAAATTTTAAGCTTGAAAAATTAATTTTTAAAAACAACATATTTTTAACGAGTTGAATTCAACCAAAGAAGAATATAAAAAATAACATTTATATCAAATTTAAAAAATAAATAATATTTATATAAAATATAAACATATTTTTCGAACCCAAAAATGTTGTCGTAAAATTTTAAGTTTGAATAATTAATGTTCAACAGAAAAAAAAGAATTTTCAACAAAATAGTTAAATTTTCATCCAAAGAGATGAATTTTTAACTAAAATGGTGAATTTAAAAAAAAAAATTTCCACAAAAGAGGTCAACATCCCACCGAAAAGATGATTTTTTAACAAAGGAGATTAATTTTCAAAAAATGGAATAGTTAAATTTTGAACCCAAGAGATGAATTTGAAAAAAAAATCTTCAACACAGCAGGTCAACTTTCAACCAAATAGTTGATTTTTGCATACTCATTTATCGGAGTGTAATGTAATCGTCCAAATTTTCGATCTCTTGTTTTTAACGGATTTTTATATCAAATACAGTTCGAAACGATCCTAGTTAAATTTTTCGATAAGCCAAAAATTCAAAAATTGAGAGCTTTTTCAAAATTTTAAACAATTTTTTCTTATGAATTTTAGAAATTTTTGTCAATAGTTGAATCCTCGGCCAAAAAAATAAATTTTTCAACAAACCAGAGTATCTTTTAAAGCAATAAGAAGAGTTTTCAACGAAATACATGCATTTTCTACTAAAAAGTTGAAGTTTCAAGGTATAAAGGTTACATTCTCAACTAAAAATAGTATAGTTGAATCTTTAAAAGAAAAATTGATTTTTGAACAAAAGAATACTCATTTTTGACAAAAAAGCTAAATTTTTAACCAAACAGTTGAATCTTAAAAAATTAATTCTTACCAAAATAGTTCAACTTTTAACCAAGTAGTTGAATTTCCAACCTAGAAAAGTTAACTTTCAAGAGAATAGTTGAATTTTTAAACTAAAAGATGAATTTTCCACCTAGAAGATAAATGTTCTACCAAAAAACACAAATTTTTCAACAAAATGCATCAATTTTTTATAATATTATTGAATTTTGAATTTAAAAACAATCGAATTGTCTAAAAAACACTTACATGTTCAACCCGAAAACATGATTGAAAAAAAGTTTATTTTATAACAAATAGTTGAATTCTCATAAAAATAGTTTAATTTCTGACAAATTACTTGAATTTTTAACAAAAATCATAAATTAAAAAAGAAATTAATTTTCAACCAAAAGAGGTTAATTTTCAATCAAACAGTTGTGATTTTTTAACGAAGAACATGCAATTTCTACTGAAATAGATGAATTTTCAACACAAAAAGACGAATTTTCAATGAAGAGTATGACTTTTAAACATAATTTTTGAATTTTCAACGAGAAAATAATCATTTTCAATTTAAAATATCAATTTTTAACAAAAAATGGAATACTTAAATGGTTCGTTAAACAACTTAATTCTCAACTAAAAAAACGTGTTTTCAAGAAAATAGTTGAATTTTCAACCATAGATATGAATTTTCAACTAAAATGGTGAATTAAAAAAAAAATGAATTTTCAACAAAATGTAATCGTTCAAATTTTTTATCTCTAGTTTTTAACGGATTTTTATATCAAATATACTTCGAAACTATTCCAGTTGTCGATTACACCAAAATTTAAAAAAGTGAGGGCTTTTTCAAAATTGTGAACAAATTTTTTTTATGAATTTTAGAAATTTTTCTCAATAGTTGAATCCTCGATCAAACAGAGAAAATTTTCAACAAATCAGATTATCTTTCAAACCAATAAGAAGAGTTTTCAACAAAAACATAATTGAACAAAAAGTTTATTTTATACCAAATAGTTAAATTCTCGTAAAAATAGTTTAATTTTTGACAAATTACTTGAATTTTTAACAAAAAATATGAGTTTGCAAAAGTATTAATTATTTTCTACAAAATGGTTGAATCCTCAACCAAAAGAGGTTAATTTTCAACCAAACAGTTGTGATTTTTTAACGAAGAAGATGCAATTTATACCAAAATAGATGAATTTTCTACGCAAAAAGATGAATTTTCAATGTTGAATTTTTAACTAGAAAAGATTAATTTTCCATTTAAAATATCAATTTTCAACAAAACATGGAAGACTTAAATGTTCAGTTAAAAAAATTAATTTTCAACTATAAAAACGTGTTTTCAACAAAATAGTTCAATTTTCAAGCAAAGATATGAATTTTCAACTGAAATGGTGAATTGAAAAAAAATGAATTTTCAACAAAATGTAATCGTCCACATTTTTTATCTCTAGTTTCTAACGCATTTTTATATCAAATATATTTCGAAACTATTCCAGTTGAATTTTTCGATTAGACCAAAATTCAAAAAGTGAGAGATTTTTTCAAAAATTTCAAACAAAATTTTTTTCGAATTTTAGAAATTTTTGTCAATAGTTGAATCCTCGACCAAACAGAGAAAACTTTCAACAAACCAGATTATCTTTCAAACCAATAAGAAGAGTTTGCAACGAAAACATGATGGAAAAAAAGTTTATTTCATACCAAATAGTTAAATTCTCATAAAAATAGTTTAATTTTTAACAAATTACTTGAATTAAAAAAAAAATATGAATTAAAAAAAAATATTCATATTTAACAGAATAGTTGAATTCAACCAAAAAGACGAATTTTCGACAAGATACTTGAATCCTCAACCAAACAAGGTTAATTTTAAACCAAACAGTTGTGATTTTTCAATTTTTAGTTAGGAATTTTCAACCCAAAAAGGCGAATTTTCAATGAAAAGGATGACTTGTAAACATAATTTTTTAATTTTTAACGAGAAAATATCAATTTCTAACACAAAATGGAATACTCACATGTTCAATTAAAAAAATTAATTCCCAATTAAAGAAACGTGTTTTCAACAAAATAGTTAAATTTTCAACCAAAGATATGAATTTTTAACTAAAATAGTAAATTGAAAAAAAAAAAAATTTTCGACAAAATGTAATCGTCCAAATTTTTTATCTCTAGTTTTTAACGGGTTTTTATATCAAATATACTTCGAAACTATTCTAGTTAAATTTTCCGATTACACCAACATTCAAAAAGTGTGAGCTTTTTCAAAAATTTGGAACAAAATTTTTTTATGAATGTTAGAAATTCTTGTCTATAGTTGAATCTTTGACCAAAAAGAAAAAAATTTTAACAAACCAAATTATCATTCAAACCAATAAGAAGAGTTTTCAACGGAAACATGATTGAAAGAAAGTTTATTTTATACCAAATTGTTAAATTCTCATAAAAATAGTTTAATTTTTGACAAATTACTTGAATCTTTAACAAAAAATATGAATTTAAAAAAATAGTCATTTTCAACAAAATAGTTGAATTCAACAAAAAAAGACAAATTTTCGACAAGATACTTGAATCCTCAACCAAACGAGGTTAATTTTCAACCAAACAGTTGTGATTTTTTAATTTTTAGTTATGAATATTCAACCCAAAAAGAAGAATTTACAATGAAAAGTATGACTTTTAAACATGATTTTTGAATTTTTAACTAGAAAATATTAATTTTCAATTTTTAACAAAAAATGGAATACTTACATGTTCAGTTAAAAAAATTAATTGCCAACTAAAAAAACGTGTTTTCAACAAAATAGTTAAATTTTCAACCAAAGATATGAATTTTTAACTAAAATGGTGAATTAAAAAAAATGAATTTTCAACAAAATGTAATCGTCCAAATTGTTTATCTCTATTTTTTTACGGATTTTTATATCAAATATACTTCGAAACTATTCCAGCAAAATTTTTCGATTAGACCAAAATTCAAAAAGTTAGAGCCTTTTCAAAATTTTAAACAAAACTTTTTTATGAGTTGGTTTTATTTTGGTCAAAATCTCTGTACACGCCAAAAAGACAACAAGTTGTGTGCTTTACAACATTTTGAAAATTTTCAAAAAATGGAAAAAAAAATATTTTTTTGATAGATTAAGAAATATCAATCGAAATTTCTACTAGATATAACATATATTTCGAAACTACTCCCATGAAATTTTGCCATTAGACCAAAATTCAAAATGTTAGATCATTTTCAAAAATATGCCATTTTTGTTTTTGAGAGATCCGTAAATTTAAAGCGTTATTTTTAGTAGATTTTAAGAAGATTTACAAATTATATTAATGAAATTTTGCAATTGGACCCACATTGAAAATGCGTTCTAGATTAACTAATTATAGTAGTGTTGTCTTAGCACTGAAGTTTGAACGAAAGGAATAAAAAATTGCGGCTTAATGTCTCTATTTAATAAATTTAAAAAAATTTGTTTTTTTTATCAAAATTATATTGAAAAATATTCCTACTGTTTTGGTGCTGTATAATTTTGTCTACAGTTCTTAATTTAACCAAACGAGAAATATATTGTAGAAATCCATTTTAAATCAGACAGGGTTCTACCCTTGAAGTCGCAAAATTTCTCGGAGACGAAATATGATGTTTTTTAGAGGAAATTAGGCTATACGCATTTTTCTGATTCAAAAAAAATTGTAAGAAGTTATGGATATTTAAATTTTCTACTTTGTTTTTCAAACAACCCGAATTTTTTTCTTCAAACCTCTATAACTTTCGACGAAATTGAGGCATTTATTATTTTATTTTTAATGCTAATAGCGTTCACTCGCTTCTTTCGTAATCCGCTGGAAAAGTTAAAAAAAGGTTTAAATTCACAAAATGGCAGCGGTTTTTCCGATAATTTAAAAGTCCATTTTTTCAAAAAATACACCTTTAAATATTTTACTAGTTTTTTTTAACTTTCACTTTGATGATAAAGGTATCTTATAAGTTTGATGCTGGCTAAGTAACTTTTGTGGCCAGGAGAAATCTTTTTTCTTACAATCGAATTTTCTACTTTTTCTTGGAAACAATGACAGATACAAAAAATGTTAAGATCAAAGTTTGCACATCTAAAAAAATTCTATAAAAAATGTCTGTTGTTCTCTTGCAATATCTGTCATCGTTTACGGAAAAAATTCGAAAATTAGATTTTTAGATGAAAAAAAATTCTCCCGGCCTCAAAAAATGGCAGGAACTTTTCAAAAATATTTGGAAGAATAAAAAATTATATATAAGAATATAAAAAATAAAATAAAAAAGATTTTCTGTAAAACCCCACCTTTTTATTTTTGCACCAATTTTTTTTACAACTCCTACTAATGAAAGAAAGGCATCTTATCAGCATCACGCGGGCTAAACTATTTTTGAGGCGGGGGGAATTTTTTTTCTCAGAAATGTGATTTTTGAATTTTTCTCGTAAAAAATGAAAAATAACGCAAAAGAACAAGAGACATTTTTTATATAGAACTTTTTCAGACGTGCAAACTCTTGTCTCAACATCTTTTCGTATCTGTCAATGTTTCCGAGAAAAAGTATAAAATTCGATTGTAAGAAAAAAAACTTCTCCTGGCCGCAAAAGTTATTTAGCCAGCATAAAACTTACAAGATAGTTTCCTTATCTAAGTAAAAATTTCAAAAAAACTTGGCAAAATATTTAAGTGTGGGATTTTTGAGAAAATAAACTTTTAAGAGAGACGCCGATGAACCCTATTAGAATAAAAAAAAAATATCTCAATTAGGTCAAAAGTTATAGACGTTTAAAGAAGAAAATTCGGGCTTTTGGAAAACAAAGGACAAAATTCAAATACGCATAACTTCTTATTTTTTTTTTTTTGCAAATCGGAAAAATACTTATAGCCTAATTTCCTCTAAAAATCAAGATATTTTGTCTCTGAGAGATTCAGCGATTCCCAGTTTAGAACCCTGTCTGATTTCAAATGGATTCGGTCTATAGTAGAACTATACATGTAGACTTTTCAACTAAAAATAGTTGTTTTTTCTTATTGGGTTATAATAATTAATTTGGTATTTTTTTGCAGACCCTGAGAGCTATGATTATTAATTTCTCAATCATCAAAAATTGGTGGAAAAATAACTAAAGGAAAAGAATGCAGTTGATTCACTTTTCCTTAAATGGAAAATTTGGGTCCTTCGTTCCAAAACTGGTTAGAAAAAAATTAATCGAGGAGCAGAATATTCCTAAATTGAAGTCGTGAGTCAGTTTCTTTAATAATGTCAATCGGCAATCGTATTAAGTAAAAAAAGCGATATAACTGAATTTCAAAGTGTAGTGTAAAATACAAATTTTATAAAATTGAGGAATACATGGTCGTATTCACATCCTTTCTACCTAAAAGGAAACTGTGTGAAGTTTGGTCCCGATCAAAATTTTTTTTTTTGATTCTGCTAAAATTGCACAGAAAATACGAAAAAACGGGTCCTACTAGATTCACATCAAAATCATCTTTTTTTTTCATGCAAGAATTTGAAACCCAAGAATATTCGCTTTGTACAAAAATTTGTTTTCGACTTTACTTTTTTTCTTATTGAATTTTTCCCACTTTTAAAAATCACACGATTTCAGCTGATGATAGCCTACTTTTTGAATAAGAAGGTTATCTTTAAATACTTGCAAACAAAATCAAAAATCATTTTTTTAATTAAAAAGAATGGTATTTTCCGGTTTTCTGGGTAATTTTGGCAGAATTTTTCATCATTTTTTTCTGATCGGCACAAAATTCTACAGCGATGTTTTTTAGGTAAAAAGGAAAGGAATAGAACATAAAAAACTTGAATTTTTCAATAATTGAAAATTCCCCCAAAAAAAAGAAAAATACCGAAAATGTTTATTCTCAAAATTTCATCTTGCTGAAATTGAAAATTATTGAACTTAGTAAATTTTCAAATTAATGAAATTAGTATTTGCCCAATTAAAAAAATCCCCTAAAAAACAAGATTTAATATCACACTTGAAAATAAATATCTTACTCAAAACACAAGATTATTCTAAAAAAAAAAGTAATTTGAGTTCTCTGCTGCAGTTTAAATATTTGACAATTTAATATGTTCCAGAATTTTAAAACTCTACAATTTACTATTTTCAGGAATTCAAAAATTCGGGTTTACAAATTTTTGGGCTAAACATTTTCGGTAGTTTTTATTTTCTTTCGGAAAATTGAAATTTCAGGAATTTTAATTTTTCAAGAAATTTTTGTATCTGTATTCTGGCACATTCAGGATTCTGAAAATTTGGCAAAATTATGGCATCCTCTGAGTATAGTCGATCGAAATTCCCATGAAATAGCGAAAGATGTTTTATCTTTTTTTGTTTTCAAAGCTGTATTGGACAGACAGAGAATGATGAAGGTACTCTGAATGAGGTTATTCAACGTTTGATAGCCGTAGAATTGAGAAGACATCGAGACAAGGAACGAATTTCGATCAAGAGAACGTATTCGGATTCCAAGACTGTCGTGAACAATAAGAGGAGGAGACAACCCATCAACTTGTATGTACAATCAACGTGTTTACTCCATCGGAAGAGGAGATTTTGCTTTACCGACAAAACTCAATCGTTACCCAATGTCCATCTAATCACCAGTATTTTATTAAATTAATTAAAATATTATTATTCAAAACTTAAAGCTCGAAATCAATAATGATTAACAAAATTAAAGAGAGCGCTGCTGAATTCCTCAAATATTCTGAATTCCTTGAATTCTCTGAATTCCTTGAATTCTCTGAATTCCTTGAGTTCTCTGAAATCCTTGAGGTCTCTGAAATCGGCGATTTTTCTGAATTCCCTGAACTCATTGAATATGCTGAAATTCCTGAATTATTGAAATATTCTCAATTTCTGAAATTATTTCAATTCACCGAATTCCTAAAAATCCTCGAATTCCTGAAAATATCTGCATTTCTGAAAATCTCAGAATTCATAAAATTAGTTGAAGCCCTAAATTCCTGGAATATTGTAAATTCCTTAAATTTCTTAAATTCGTTCAGGTTACGCGATTCCTTGAATACCCTAAATTCCCTGAATTCTTTCAATATTCTGAATTCCTAAATTTCCTGAAAATCTCTGCATTCTTTGAATGCTATGATATCCTTGAAATCTCTGAATTCCTTGAACTCCTCAGAATTCCTTGACATCCTGAAATTCTTCGACTATAGTGAATTCCTTGAATATCCGGAATTTCATAAATGTCCTGTAGTCCTTGAATATTCCGAATTCACTGAATTCTCTTGATTCCTAAAAATCTCTTAGGTTTTTCAATTCCTTGAATATTCTTTCAAATTTCCTAAAAATTTCCGAATTCCTTGAATTCTCTGAAATCCTTGAATTATCTGCATTCATTGATATTCTTGACTTTTCTGAACTCCTTGAAATCCCTGAAATAATCGGAATTACCTGACATCCTGAAATTCTTCGAATATCCTGAATTCCTTGAATATCGCGAATTCCTTAATTATTCGGAATTACATAAAGGTCCTGAATTCCTGAAAATCTCTAATTTCCTTGAATTTTATGAATTCTCTGAATTCCTTGAACTTCTCAAATGCTCTGAATTTCCTAATAAAAACTCTTAATTGATGAAATTCATTGAATTCCTGTATTCCTGGAATGTTACAAATTCCTTGAATTCTCTCAGGTTCCTCATTTCCTTAGATATTCTGAATTTTCAAATTTCCTCAAAATTCCGAATTATCTGCATTTCTTGAAATCCTTGACTTATCTGAACTCCTTGAAATCCTTGACTTCTATGAACTCCTTGAAATCCCTGAAATACTCGGAATATCCTCACATCCTGAAATTTTTTCAATATTCTGAAATCCCTAAATATCGGAATTTCAAAAATATTCGAAATTTCATAAAAGTCCTGAAGTCCTTGAATATTTTAAATTCTCTGAATCCCTTGAATATTCTGAATTCCCTAAATTCTCTGAATTCCTGAAAATCTCTCATTTTCTTGAATTTTCTGAATTCTCTGAATTCCTTGAATTTCATAAATGCTGTGCGATTTCTGAAAATCTCTGAATTCATGAAATTCATTGAAGTCCTGATTTCCTGGAATATTATAAATTCCTTAAGTTTCTTGAATTCTCTCAGGTTGCGCGATTCCTTGAATACCCTAAATTCCCTGAATTCTTTGAATATTCTGAATTCCTAGATTTTCTAAAAATCTCCGAATTCTTTGAATTCTCTGATATCCTTGAATTCTCTGAATTCCTTGAACTCCTGGGAATTCCTTGGCATCCTGGAATTCTTCGAATATAGTCAATTCCTTGAATATTTACAATTTCACGAATGTCCTGTAGTCCTTGAATATTCTGAATTCCCTGAATTCTCTTAATTGCTCAAAATCTCTGATTTCCTTGAAGTTTCTGAATTCTCTGAATTCCTTGAACTCCTCGGAATTCCTTGGCATCCTGGAATTCTTCGAATATAGTGAATTCTTTTAATATTTGCAATTTCAGGAATGTCCTGTAGTCCTTGAATATTCTGAATTCCCTGAATTCTCTTAATTCCTCAAAATCTCTGATTTCCTTCAAGTTTCTGAATTCTCTGAATTCCTTTAAATTCTTAAATTCTCTAAATTTTCTAAAAAAAACTCTTAATTGATGAAATTGATTGAATACCTGTATTCCCGGAATATCACAGATTCTTTCAATTTCTTGAATTCCCTTAGGTTTCTTAATTCCTTGAATATTCTAAATTTCCTAAAAATTTCCGAATTCTCTGAAATCCTTGAATTATCTGCATTCCTTGATATTCTTGACTTTTCTGAACTTCTTGAAATCCCTGAAATACTCGGAATTTCCCACCATCCTGGAATTATTTGAATATCCTGAATTCCTAGAATATCCCGAATTCCTTAAATATTCGGAACTTCATAAAGATCCTGAATTCCTGAAAATCTCTAATTTTCATGAATTTTCTGAATTCCTTGAACTTCTCAAATGCTCTAAATTTCCTAATAAAAACTCGTAATTGATGAAATTCATTGAATTCGTCTATTCCTGGAATGTTCCAAATTCCTTCAATTCTTTGAATTCTCTCAGGTTCCTCATTTACTTGAATATTCTGAATTTTCAAATTTCCTGAAAATTCCGAATGACCAGAATTCGTGAATTATTTGCCTTCCTTGAAATCCTTGATTTATCTGAACTCCTTCAAATCCCTGAAATACTCGGAATTTCCTGACATCATGAAATTCTTTGAATATCCTGAATTCCTCAAATATTCAGAATTTCACGAATGTCCTGAATATTTTGAATTCCCTGAATTCTATGAATTCCTGAAAATCTCTGAGTTCCTGAAATTTCTTGAATTCTCTGAATTTCTTGAACTTCTTAAATGCTCTAAATTTCCGAAAAAAACTCTTCATTTATGAAATTCATTGAATCCCTATATTCCTGAAATGTTACAAATTCTTCAAATTCCATGAATTCTCTTAGGTTCCTCAATTCCTTGAATATTCGGTATTCCCACATTTTCTAAAAAATTTCGAATTGTTCAAATATCTTGAATTCCCAGAATATCCAGAATTCCCTAAATATCGGAATTTCATATATATTCGAAATTTACATAAAAGTGACTGAAGTCCTTAAATATTGTGAATTCTCTCACTTATCTGAATTCACTGAATTCCTGAAAATCTCTAATTTTCTTGAATTTTCTGAATTCTTTGAATTTCTTAAATGCTGTGCGATTTCTAAAAATCTGTGAATTGATGAAATTTATTGAACCCCTGATTTCCTGGAATATTATAAATTCCTTAAATTTTTTGAATTTTCTCAGGTAACGCGATTCCTTGAATGCCCTATTTTTTTTCATAAATGCCCTGAATTCTTTGAATATTCTGAATTCCTTAATTTCCTGAAAATCTCTGAATTCTCTGATATCCATGAATTCTCTGAATTCCTTGAGATTCTCGGAATTCCTTGACATCCTGGAATTCTTTGAATATAGTGAATTTCTTGAATATTCGGAATTTCATAAATGTCCTGAATTCCTCAAATATTCTGAATTCCTTGAATGCCCTGAATTCCTTGAGTTCTCTGAAATCCTTGAGTTCTCTGAAATCGTCGATTTCTCTCAATTCCCTGAACTCATTGAAAATGCTGAAATTCCTGAATTATTTAAATATTCTTAATTTCTGAAATTATTTCAATTCACCGAATTCCTGAAAATCCACGAATTCCTGAGAATATCTGCATTTCTGAAAATCTCAGAATTCATGAAATTAATTGAAGCCCCGATTTCCTGGAATATTATAAATTCCTTCAATTTCTTGAATTCTCTCAGGTTGTGCGATTCCTTGAATACCCTAAATTTCCTGAATTCTTTGAATATTCTGAATTCCTTAATTTCCTGAAAATCTCTGAATTCTCTGATATCCTTGAATTTTCTGAATTCCTTGAACACCTCAGAATTCCTTGACATCCTGGAATTCTTCGAATATAGTGAATTCCTTGAATATTCGCAATTTCATTAATGTCCTGTAGTCCTTGAATATTCTGAATTCCCTGAATTCTCTCAATTCCTGAAAATCTCCGATTTCCTTGAAGTTTCTGAATTCTCTGAATTCCTTGAAATTCCTAAATTCTCTACATTTTCTTTAAAAAAACTTTTAATTGATGAAATTCATTGAATTCCTGTATTCTTGCAATATTACATATTCTTTCAATTTCTTGAATTCCCCTAGGTTTCTCAATTCCTCGAATATTCTAAATTTCCAAATTTCCTGAAAATTTACGAATTCCTTGAATTCTATGCATTCCTAGATATTCTTGACTTTTCTGAAGTTCTTGAAATCCCTGAAATACTCGGAATGTCCTGAAATCCTGAAATTCTCTGAATAACCTGAATTCCTAGAATATCCCGAATTCTTTATATATTCGGAATTTCATAAAGGTCCTGAATTCCTGAAAATCTCTAATTTCCATGAATTTTCTGAATTCCTTGAACTTCTCAAATGCTCTAAATTTTTTAATAAAAACTCTTAATTGATGAAATTCATTAAATTCCTGTATTCCTGGAATGTTAAAAATTCCTTCAGTTCCTTGAATTCTCTCAGGTTCCTCATTTCCTTGAATATTCTGAATTTTCGAATTTCCTAAAAATTCTGAATGCCTAGAATTCTTGAATTATCTGCATTCCTTGAAATCCTTGACTTATCTGAACTCCTTGAAATCCCTGAAATACTCGGAATTTCCTGACACCATGAAATTCATTGAATCCCTGAATTCACAAATTCATCAAGTTCGTGGAATTTTATAAATTCTGTGAATTTCTTGACTCATATTAGGTTCCTTAACTCCTTGAATAACCTGCATTATCCAAACTCTTTGAATTCTTTGAATTCTTAAATTTCCATGTAATTTAATAAATGCTCTGAAATCCCTGGAATTATTGAATTCTTCAAATATTTGAAATTCTGTGAATTTCTAAAATATTCTGAATTCCCAAATTTTCTAAAAATCTTTGAAGTCTTGAATTCTCTTAAATCCTTGAATTCTCTGAATTCCATAAAATTCTTAAACTCTTTGAACTCACTAAAATTCTCAGAATTTACCGAAATCTTGAAATTTCTTGAAGATCTTGAATTCCTTGATTATTTAAAATTTCATGAATATCCTGAACTCCTTGAATATTCGGAATTCCCTGAGTTCCCTCAATTCCTGAAAATTTCTGAATTCCTTGAAAACCCTAAATTCCCTGAATATCAAGACTGCTATCAATATCCGCGATTCCTTAAATTTTTTCAATTCTCTGAAGTCCTTTAATTTCCTAAATGCTCTGAAATCCGTGAAATTCTGAATTTCCTCAGTTCTCTGAATATTCTGAATTCCCAGAATTCCTCGAAATCTCTGAAATTCTCTGTAATCCTCAAATATCATGAATTCACTGAATATTCAGAATCCCCTGAATTAACTGAATTCCTAAAAATCTGAATTCCTGGAAATTTTGGAAATCCTGGAACATAATGTATTCCCTGAATTCTTCGAATATTCTGCATTCTATGAATGACTTCAATATTCTGAATTCCGGAAATTTTTTCAATTTCCTGAATTTCTTGAGTTCTTTCAATTATTTTCAATTACTTAGAACTAGGTGAATTCTCCAGATTCAGAAAAGTCCAGGAGATTTATGAATTTTAAGGATTCTAATTATTTCAAAATAATGCAAGGAATTTAGGGAATTGATAAGAATTCACGGAATTCAAATAATTCAGACAGTTCAGATAGTTCAGTTCAAAATATTTGAATGATTTCAAACAATTTTTCAAGATTCCAAGAGATTTCAAAGATTTCTGATTCGGATCACGGAATTTTGGAAAAAAAATCATAAATCTGTATTTGAGGAGGGATTTTTGTTCGAATCTGACGAATTCTGACAGGCAATAGAGGTTGTTTTTGTGAATTTCTTACTTTATAAATGAGAATTTAAATTATTTTCGAAAATTTTCCGTTCCATGGCAAATAATTCCCTGTTTCAAACTCAAAATTATAATTTTTTACAGGAATTTGATTTTATTTGGAGGAAGAAAGGAAAGATTGAAATGTGAAGATTTTTGACTAGGATTATGGATTAAATTTTTTTTTTAACGAATGCAATTCTTTTCTGAAATTCCCGTTCTTTATCGAAAATTCCCCTTTCGAAGTCAAATTAGAATTCTATACGGAAACACCTTATTCTGAAGTAAAAAATATAATTCATAACGAAATTCCTTCCTCTATAGTGAACCTAAAATAAAAATTGTAATCATTAACGTAAATTACCAGTTCCATCTTTGAATTATAATTATTTTTAAAAATTCCCTGTTCCTTGTCTATAAATCATTTAGCAAATTCTCCATCTCAAAGTCCAAATAATAATTCTTTAATGAAATCCCCTGTCCTACTTAGAATTATGGGATGAAAATAAAAAAATTAGAAAAGTTAAAACTTAAGTTAAAAAGAAGTATTTCAAAACAACATAGAAACATTTTTTTCACTTCACATTAACCTCAATATAAGCGAGATAACAAAGTGGATTATCTCTAAATAAAAAAATAATGGGAATGTTGATTATTTCGCTTGTTTTTAGTGCAATATAACATTTTGGAATAACTATTTTGTAGTTTACTTTTTAGTTTAATTTTCAACTGAAATAATGAATCTTCAAACAAAAAAATGTCTTTTTAGCAAAAAATGTAGGTAGTTTAACCTTTAAAGAAATATTTTAATTTTTACCCATAAAAGATCAATTCTCAAAAAAAAATATAATAGTGATATATCAAGACTAATAAAGGTTTTAGCTTGAAATCGAAAAGAGTTTAATTCGTCCTAAAAGACAAATTTTCAACAAAATAGTTGAATTCTCAATCAAAAAGATTTTAATTTTAAAGCAAGCAGTAGAAATTTTAATAAAAAATATGAAATTTCTACCAAAAGAGATAAATTTTCAAACCGTGAAGATTTTTCAGCTAAGAAAGAAAAAAATGTATGCAAATTATAACTTAAAGGGCAAATAATTTTCAATACAAAATACAAATTTCAAATAACTATTAATTTTTTTAGTTTTTTTGTTTTATTCCAGATATTTATTTAGTTTTATTATATTTCAGATATGTCGGAAAAGTATCTAGAAAATTTCTAACAAACATTTTTTATTTTACAGTATTTGACAAAATTTTAGGAAAATTTGACTAGTTTGAAAGATATTTAGGACATTTGGACGTTTTGAAAAAATTTAAGAATATTATATGAATGTTCGGAAATATTTAAAAGTTTTAAAATATTTTTAATCTCTTTTAAACTTGAAAAATTCCTAAATATCTCTTAAACAGACTGAAATTATGCCTAGAATGGATTTAAAATCTTCTGGATAAATTTTTTTACAATCTTGGAAATCTTTTGTACTGTTTGAGAATCTTTCCAATATTCTCTTGAAATACATTTTCAAAAAAATCACTTCAAATATTCACAGAAATATTAGTAAAATATTTTTATTTTAAACTTTGGTAATTTTCTTATTGGTTTTGACATTTTTTTCAAACTTCTAAATATATTTTAACATGATTCGAATTTCTACTAAATTTTAAAAGAATTCCTAATTCTTTGTTGATAATTTTGCAAATATTTTGAAATATTCTTTAAATATAAATGTCGTGAAATAAAAAGTCATTGAAAATTTTCCGAGAAATTAAAAAAAAATTTTAGTTTACTTGAAACCTTCCAAAATTTTTAAACAGTTTCTAAATTTTGGGTTCAAAATCTTCAAAAGACCTTGATTTTGTTTTGAATAAAATTATTTGTATCCTTCTGAAACTGCTAAATATCCCTTAAACTTATTTGCATTTTTTCAAAAATTTTGTAATCTTGCAAAATTGCAAAATTTTGCTTTAAAACCTTTTACTTTCTTTTCCAAAATTTTAGGAAAACAATTAACATGTAGTTAAAATTTTTTTAAATATTTCATTCAGATTAATCAAAAAAAAGTTAATTCAAATTTTTCCTGAGATCTTAACAAAAAATTTGCATTATCTTGTAACTTTCAAAGTCTTCAAAAACCTTCAAAATTTTACTCAAAAATCTACATTTTGTTTGAAATTTGTCGGTACCGGTAAGTTTTTGGTTACCGGAACCCAGAATTTTTTTGTATTGTTACCTACAGTCTATAAAAGTTTACAAATTATATTCTGGTAGCAAATTGTTCAGAACATAATTATTTTCTAATATTAAAAAATAATTAAAATTAAATTTTGTTCTTGTATCAATAATTTGTAGAAAAATTCCAAAAAAAATGTCATCATGAAATAAATTTATTCATTGACAAATTTTGATTTACTAAATTTATGGTGCAGAAAGTTTGTTTTACTGCAGATAAAACTAAAAATAATTTGATAATTGGGTATCGTGCGAAAAATAGGCTTGATGAAACCTTGTAATTGAAAAAAATGGGTTTATATTTTTCTTCTACTTCTCCACTATTCCTTTACACACACGCGACACACTTGCTTGGTGGTGGGAGGTGGACCAACAGTTTGAGGTGGGATCCAAACCACCAAGAAGAACGGCTTCAAGCAGTTTGAGAACATTATTTTCTAGAGGTAGCGAGACGTTCCGGAGATGAAACCCACAAGCTGAAGGGGTGGGTTAAAATGCCTTTGGCCGCACGACCATTATCCCACTTATTGACAACTTTCTGATTCTATAATTCTTGTAGAAAATTTGCTGTTCCAAGTCACATAATTGATTTTCAAATTAAAATACGATCCCTTAATTGTATAACTCCGTTTTCATTCGTGTATTTTGAATGCTAAATTGTCTAATGATTTCCTCTCTTGTGATTTTATTCAAGCAACCCTTTGATGTCAAGGTTGGAAAGGAACAAAGAAAGCAAATCCTTCTTGCACAAGACCAGATCAGAAAAGACGAAGAAGTTGCAGAACAATGCTGAAAAGGTAATTATGAACATCACAAAATAACAAGGATTCAGTGGCAGCAATTGAAATCTTACAGTTGCAGAATACGACGGTTCCAGACGAGGCCGTGGAAGAGTTTTTGCGAAACGTTGAACGAGACAAAGCGAAAGACGTAGAGATTCTTCGAGCGGAAACTGAAACAGCGGAAAATCTGGAAAATATGGATCCAATTCTCCGTGAACTAAAATTGGATAGTCACAATACCCAGATTCCAATAGGCGATATCAAGGGTTGTTTTCTTACAAATAAGATGTAAGCCCCACGCTTTTCACTAGTGTTATTTATTTTACCAACAATGCTCGAAAGTACCTTCTTGAATCTACCTCTAATAAGGCAAATTGAAATAGAATATCATTTCAAATAAATTTATTTTAGGAAAGTTTCAAGTATCTGTAAAAAATATTGAAAGTTTCTAATTATAAAAGTGATTAAAAAAAGACCCTTCAGAATTCTATGTGTAATCAGAAAAATAGTTTTGAATTGAAAAATATTTGAAATTTTTAAAAAATTTCACTGGAACAAAAAAACATTTTACTTATCCTTATCCAATCGGACTTGGTCCTATAAGTACGTTACAAAAAGAAAAACTCTTTTCGGAAGAGTTCAGCCTTTTAAACTTGAAGATAACCTTTCAAGGTCACGTTTATCGTATTCCAGTTTTTTACGTATATCTCGAATTGATCTTGACAGATTTTAATCAACCTAGAGTCAAATTCAAGGTATTTTGGAAATACATCTAATACATTTTTTCAACAATTTTTGGCTTCAAATTTAAATTTTTATAGATGTTCAAATATTTTAAGTCGAATTTTATCGAAAACAAAAATACATACATCAGCGAAAAAATTTACACAGTTTGATTACATATCAAGTATTTATTGTGATTTTTTTTAGGTTTTTTGAAGTCGTAGAACAGGTTAGGAAAAATTTAAAAACGTCCTGGAGCTTACCAATTTCTTTAGTAATATACGATTTATAATCTCCTTTAGAGAACATATATTTTTTTTATTTACGTTAATTTTGAGGCCCATGATCATTATACTTGTATTCAGTTTGCTCAACTTTCTTTGCAAGTCTTCGATTGAGTCTGCCATAGCAACCTTATTATCTGCAAACGCTAACCCACGCACCCTCATTATCCCGAGATCCACGCCTTCGTCGTCGAAGAGGGCCATTCTTAGACACTTGTTCATGTTAATAATTAATTTAGAAAACATTTTCAAAAATACCGTTTTTAGCATGAATTTGACATAAAACTGCTACTTTGCATTTTTGGAGCATGCTCAAGGCACAATACATGAGGATCGTGGGGGTGGGGTAAATAAAAAGCTATAAGAAGCAAATTATTCTTCTAACCTTTCCTGAGATGTGAGCAAACTTCACTTTACAAACAGTTATGCGAATTGATAATAAAATCCAACTATTTAGTTGAAAATTCATTATTTTCTGTTGGAAAGTCTACTGTAATATTTTTGGTTAGGAATTCATTATTTTTGTCAAAAGTTTTATTTGGTTTTAGCTTAAAAATTCAACAATTTGTATAACAGGAATGGTAATAAAGTCGTTGATTTTGTAAGTTAAAAACAAATTTTCGTTTTACAAAAAAAAAATTAGAGTAGAAAAAAACAAACAAAAATGGTAATCAAATTATTGAATTTTTAAAGCAAAAAGACGAATTTCCAGCCAAACAATTGAATTGTGAACCACAAGGGTGACTTCCCAACAAAATAATTAAATTTTGGACCAAACAATAAAACTTTTAACCAAAAAAATGAATTCCTAACCAATAATTTTATAGGTAGACTTTTCAACAGAGGATAATGAACCTTCAACCAGAAACAGTTGGATTTTATTATCACTTCACATTACTTTAATACTTTGAAAATATAAGTATAGAAAACTGGAAAACGTGGTTCAAAAATCAAGTTAATTTTCCATTACACAACTCGGTTTCCGAAAAAACTTTTTGTATAGTAAAGTTTGGTCACCTCTTAGGGAAGGTTCAAGGAATAATTTTCTCCTAATAACTTTTAATTTATCCCACCCCCACGATCCTCATGTATTGTGCCTTGAACATGCTCCAAAAATGCAAAGTAGCAGTTTTATGTCAAATTCATGCTAAAAACGGTATTTTTAAAAATGTTTTCTAAATTAATTATTCACATGAACAAGTGTCTAAGAATGGCCCTCTTCGACGATGAAAGTGTGGATCGCGGGACAGTGAGGGTGCGTGGGTTAGCGTTCGCAGATGATACGGTTGTTATGGTAGAGTCAATCGAAGACTTGCAAAGAAAGTTGAGCAAACTGAATACAAGTAGGAAGAACATGGGCCTCAAAATTAACGTAAATAAAAAAAAATATTCTTTAAAGAAAATCATAAATCTTATATTACTAAAGAAGTTGGTAAGCTCCAGGACGTTTTTCAATTTTTCATACCATGTTCTACGACATCAAGAAACCTGAAAAAATTCATGATAAATAATTATTATGTAAGCAAACTGTGTGATTTTTTTTCGCTAATGTATTTATTTTCTTTTTCGAGAAAATTCGAATTAAAGTATTTGCATGTTTGTAAAAATTTAAATTTCGCGCCAAAAATTGTTGAAAAAATGTATTAGATGTATTTTTAAAGGATCTTTGATTTGACTCCAGGTTGATTGAAATCCGTCAAAAAGAATACGAGATATATGCAAAAAACTGGAAAACGATAAACGTGACCTTGAAAGGTTATCTTCAAGGTAAAAAAGCTGAACCCTTCAGGAAAAAGTTTTCTTTTTCTAACGTACACATAGAACCATGTCTGGTTGGATAAGGCTATAGGGCACCTTTCCCATAATTCTCCTAGACCCTTTGAATGAACAAGAAATTAATGTGAGGGGAGGGAGCCACATATCAGAAGCATGGTGCGAACTGTGATACCATACGGCCACATATAAAGGTTAAGGTATATAAGAGGCAATAATTGATAAAAATAAGAATTCATGCCTACTTTGTTAATCAGGTTCTTCTAGAGATAAATGATTAAAATTTATATCTACAGATAGAAAAAGAAGACTCCAGATGAGAAGGACACTTCGACACAAACAGAGCATTTCTACCTTGTTCGAATGACTCGAAGTTGTCAAGTGAAGAAAAAGTACTTGACCTCGTATGTACATCTGAGCCTCAATCAATCAACCAGCACAAAAAAAATACCAAAAAATTCACCAACAAGAGACCCGTCTCGCATCAATCTTGCTACAATTATACACAGAAAAGCCTCAGACAATCTGATATACGAAAAAAACAAAGGTAGTGCGAGTCCCAGTTACATTGCTTCTCCAGAAAGATTTCGCTGGAAATATATTTCTCCGACAACCTAAAGTGAAGATACTTAATGCAATTGTGAATTACATTTTTGCAAAAGTAGAAAGCGAAGTACAACATAGAAAAATATAATGGTTCATGCAATTTGGAACCAATTATGAGAATATAATAGACCCGCCGGATGCAATAACCAGCTCGACGCTCAAAAACGCGTAAAAGTATTTGCCGATCGTCTCAGAGAAGAAAATTTTCAAAATAAATTTTTTGAAAACGTAGAATTCTAGAAAATACGGAAGTGAAACACTTTCTCTTAGAATTTTTTTCGTTAAACGTTTATTTTCAATAATAAAAACGAAATATTGAAAAAAAGTTTATCCCTGATTTAATTAAGTTTTAAAACTTAAATCGTTTTAACTCGGCCAAATATTATTGAAATGAGTTCATATTTGTAGCACGTATTCAAAATACTCTAAAGATGCCTAGTAAATCACGAAAAAGTTAGGAATCGGTTATTGTTTGATAATATTTAATTGTAAAATGAGGTCAATCCATAATTGTGTTTTCTTGGTTTCGCCGATAAAAAGTATCTAGGTAACTTCGACTTTCAAACAACTTCCAGTGAGTGATTTGTTCAGCAATGTTAGGTGAAGTTTTTTTGAAAATTTAGTTGAAAATTTTTTTTTTAGTTGAAAATTTACTGAGATATTCAGCTTTGGAAAAACTACTCTACGTCTGCCCGCGCTGTTAGCTAATGCGTCGCGAGTACTGCTCTGTCAGGCAGTGTTCTCGAAGTTCAGTCTGCGCGAGCAGACGTCGAGTACTTTTTCCAAATCTGAATATCTCAGTAAATTTTCAACGATTCGATAGGACATTTTCCAAGAAACTTCATTCAACATTGCTGAACAAATTAATGACTGGAAGTTGTTTGAAAGTCGAAGTTAACAAGAAACTTTTTACTGGCGAAACCAAGAAAACACAATTATCGATTGACCTCATTTTCCAATTAGATATTATTAAACAATTAACGATTGTCAAGTTTTTCATGATTTTCTAGGCATTATGAGAGTATTTTGAATACGTCCTACAAATACGAACCCATTTTAATAATATTTGACCGAGTTAGAACGATATAAGTTTTAAAACATAATTAAATCAGGGAGAAACTTTTTTTCAATATTTCCTTTTTATTACTAAAAATAAACCTTCGGCAAAAAAAATTCTGAGAGGAAAAAATTTCACTTCCTTATTATCTAGAATTCCACGTCCGGCGGGTCAGTTGGGGTTAAAAGCACGAAGCCCTTTTTTATCGGAGAGTGATTTAGATGAAAATTACGAAACTGGAAGTACATTTTTCACAAAATGTTGAATAAATTTAAAAGAGCTTTGGTAAAAGTTAGAAAAGGTTAAATAATAGATGAACTCTATGACATATTCACAAAAAATAAACATTCATCTATCCCATTTTTTCTCAGCGTACCCAACTTATTACACTAATAAAAAGATTTTTTCCATTTTTTAAATTACCTGTAAGGAAGATGGTTCATTACATTAAATGAATGTATACACTTTTATGTAAAATTGGCCGGGGAATCTGAATTTTATAGTCCCAATCACTTTCAATAAATTCCTCATCCTTATTTTTCAAAGTTTCTGAATTATTTTCAAAATAAATTTAAATGATCGAATTGAAAAAAAAGGAGAAATTAAAAATATTTGACTGTTTATAATTCAACAGAGTTGAGGCCGAATCGAGCCTAATTTAAGTGAATGGAAAAAATTCAAAGAACATAAAAAAACAACGAGTTTAATGAAATTTGAGCGAATTCAGAGAAATTGGCGGGAAAGCAGAGGAATTTGAGAAAATGCATAAGAATTTAAGGGGATTTAAAAAAAATCAAGCGAATAGGAAACGAGAAAGAAGTATTCTGTGATTGACTGAATTCATTAAATTTAAAATGAATTAAGGAAAGCTGAAAAAAATTTATTCATCAACCAAAAAGATTGAATGCTTATCAGAAAAAAATGTCGATGAAAAATGGAATCGTTGAATTTTTAGTTGAAAAAATTAATTTTCAATAAAAAAGAAACTAATTTTCTAACAAAAAACAATAATTTTCAACAAAATACATGAATTTTTAACGAAATATTTCAATTTTTAATGAAATATTCAGCCAAAAAGATTAATTTTCTATCAAAAAAGAAAACTTTTCAACAAAATAGATGAATTTTCAAATAAAAGAGATCAATTTTCAACAACGAAAAAAACAGAATAGTTTAATTTTTAGTTAGAGACATAAGTTTTTAAGCTAATTAACAAAATTTTTAACAATAAATTTAGTCTAATTTTTAGTAACAAAATTAATTTTCAATATAAACACTAACTTTGAACCATAGAAAAATTAATTTTCAATAAAAAAAAATATTTTTCTACCAAAAAAGAATAATTTTTTAAAAATAGATAAATTTTCAAATAGAAAAGATAAATAAAAAAAAAGAATTGTTTAATTTTCAGTTAGAGAAATAAGTTTTGGAGCAAAAAAAAAATTTAACGAAGTATTTAGTCAAATTTCTAGTTACAAAAATTAATTTTCAATAAAAACACTAATTTTCAACCAAAGAGAAATTAATTTTTAATTTAAAAAAACCTTTTTCTCTACAAAAAAAATTTAACAAAATGCATGAATTTTTAACCAAATATTTTAATTTTTAATGAAATATTTAACCAAAAAGAATTATTTTCTATCAAAAAATACAATTTTTTAACAAAATAGATGATTTTTTCAAATAAAAAAGATCAATTTTCAACAAAAAAACAGAATAGTTTAATTTTCAGTTAGAGAAATAAGTGTTTAAGCTGATAAGAAAAATTTTTAACAATAAATTTAGTCAAATTTTTAGTTACAAAATTAATTTTCAATACAAACACTAATTTTCAACCATAGAAAAATTAATTTTCAATAAAAAAGAAAATATTTTTCTACCAAAAAAGAAAAAATTGTTAACAAAATAGATAAATTTTCAAATAAAAAAGATAAATTAAAAAAAAAGAATTGTTTAATTTTCAGTTAGAGAAATAAGTTTTTAAGCAAAAAAAAATTTAACGAAGAATTTAGTCAAATTTTTAGTTAAAAAATTTAATTTTCAATAAGAACACTAATTTTCAACCAAAGAGAAATTAATTTTTAATTTTAAAAAAATATATACTTTTCTACAAAAAAAATTTAACAAAATACATGAATTTTTAACCAAATATTTTAATTTTTAATGAAATATTTAACCAACAAGATTAATTTTCTATCAAAAAATACAATTTTTCAATAAAATAGACGATTTTTTCAAATAAAAAAGATCAATTTTCAACAAAAAAAAAGAATAGTTTAATTTTCAGTTAGAGAAATAAGTTTTTATGCAAATAAAAAAAAATGTGACCATAACTTTAGTCAAATTTTTAGCTAGAAAATTAATTTTCAATACAAACACTAATTTTCAACCAAAGGAAAATTAATTTTTAATAAAAAAAAACTATTTTTCTACCGAAAAAGAATAATTTTTAACAAAATACATGAATTTTTAACCAAATATTTTAATTTTTCATGAAGTATTCAACCAAAAAATTAATTTTCTATCACAAAAGACAATTTTTCAACAAAATAGATGCATTTTCGAATAAAAAAGATCCATTTAAAAACAAAACAGAATAGTTTAATCTTCGGTTGAAGAAATAAGTTTTTGAGCAAATAAAAAAAGATTTAACATAAAATGCAGTCAAATTTTTAGTTTAAAAAATTAATTTTCCATACAAACACTAATTTTCAACAAAGAAAAAATTATTTTTTAATAAAAAAAACTATTTTTCTACCAAAAAAGAATAATCTTAACAAAACGCATTAATTTATTACCAAATATTTCCATTTTCAATGGAGTTTTTAACCTAATAGTTGAATTTTCAACCAAACAGGTGAATTAGTCACCAAGAAGATTAATATTCAAACAGATTGAATTGAATAGAATTTAGTTCATTCGGAAGTATTCAAGTTATTTAAAAAACGTGCAAGGCAAATTAACAAAATTCAAGAGAACTCTAAAGAATTCAAAACAATTTTTAAGAATTTGCGGTGAATTAATAAGAATTCAAAGAGAAGTCCAAATTAATTGAAATGAAATAAAAAAAATATAAAAAAAAAACCAAAAATATTCCATTGATTCCAATGAAATTGGTGTGAATTTAGAAGAATTCAAACAAATTCAATGGAATTTGATGAAATTCATACGAAATCAAGAGGAATTGGGAATAGTTTAAGTGAATAAAACGTCAATTTTAAAATCCAAAATAATGCCAGTGAATTTAGATAAATACGAGTGAATAGAATTATTGAATAATAATCTGATAAAAATCATAAAAACTCGAGGTAAAATTCAAGTTCTTCAGGATCAATTAAAAAAAAAATTGAAATTTATAAACGTTCATTAAAACCAGTGGATTTCAATAGAATTTAAAAGAAATCAGGGTAAATTCAAAAGCATTAAAATAAATTCAACAAAAGTCGGAAATTCTTGGGTTCTCTGTTGTATTGTGACTAAAGTGTTATTTTATTTTAACAATTGACCATAGTGACTTCATTTTCAAAAAGTGACGCAAGAGTCAGTTTCCTTGGTATATATTTCTAAAATAGAAACGTAACTTAAAAATTAACCACAGTTACTCCTTTGCAAAAGTTACCAAGAAAAAGTTATTTTTTAAAACGATCATGATAAAAATGACTAGTTTCTTCAAGAAAGGAACTTACCCATCACTGCAAGAGTATTATTTAAACAATTGTCGAAAAAAAAAAATTTCACGTAAAATAAAACATGTCTATTTCTAAATAATTTCAGATGCATATATGCCATGAAAATTCCGAATAGAAAAGGGTTCAAGTTTCATAAATTTATGGAAAATGTCCTGCTCTACAACTTTTCCTCTGTCGTTGATATCGTTGCTTCATGCAAAAGCGAGTTGCTAAAAAAAACTGAACACGAGTAATTTTCCCTTAAAAATGGGTAAAAAATGTAGAAAGGATTATAATAATGATGCTTTTCCTTCTTCGTTTTTTTCCGTCCAGACCCCTAAATAAACCGTTTGGGCCAAGAATCGCGTTCTACCTACTTAAAACAATAAGAAGGCTTTTTCTAAAAAAAAAAAAAAATTTTGATTCAGTGAAAAATATTCATTGAATCAGTATACAAACAGGGCTACAGCACCACTTACCGACCGATGGTATTTATCTGCATTGCCGACCAACGGTAACCTAGCATGAAACAGAACCGTCCTCGCTCGATAAGTAGTGCCGTAGCCCTGTTGCTATACCACTAACTCAGTCAAAGAAAAGTTTTTGTTGAGTCAAAGAAAATTCTTTTGAATCTAAGGAATTTCTCTAATTCAAAGAAATGATTGTTCCACCCAAAAATTGTTTTTTTGAAATTCAAAATGATTTTCCCGATTTTAGAGATATGTTTGGGTTAATGAAAAAAAAATGTTGAAGAAACGGGTTTTTCAATTGAAGAACAATATTCTCCTGACTGATGCCTTAACTAAATAGTGAAAGTAAATTGGTTACAAATTCTTGGAACGGAAAAAATTTTTTATTGGCAGAGCTTGTTTGAAAATGTTTTCTGTCAAATATGGTGAAACGACTCTCGGGAAATTAGTCAAGTCATCAATGCCGATTTCTTGCAAGGTTTCGAAGAATCTTTTTCATCAACCGGTACTTCCACTTTCTGCAGTCAGTCCTCGGTTGCATCCGTGAGGCGAGTATTAAATTAACGAGTAAAGGCATGTGGCACCTCGCTAGGTAATAGGTATTCGCATTTCGTAAAGACGCAATTGCCTACTTTATGATCCTCATATTAAGTGCACTTAAAATAATAATGAAAAGGTTGCAACAGCTTCCTCGAGAGTAAAATATATTATAAGACTCATCCTCCTCTCTTGTTTGTTTAAAATCTTTCCAACTTTATCATTTTTTAATAGTGGAAATATAAATTTCAGATAAATAATGGTTTTAGAAATAATAAAAATCAAACGTGCGCGCAGCATGCGTGATTTTTTGTTGTCTCTCGCAATTTAAAAAATAAAAAATAAAGTTAATATCCTATATTAAAAAGCGCATGGCGCCATTTTCGATTATTTCTCGAAATAACTCGAAACAATTTGAAACTATTGTTGTCCGGAAACTCGTATTTATGATTGGTTGGAGCTGTCGTTCCTTTTTCCCATTTTAAATAAAAAGGTTTGCAAACTTCAGGTTTATGAGAAATGTAAGGTTATATAAATAATATATTCAATAATAATAATAATAATAATCAATGTAAGAAACGTGTCCATGATTTATATACAAAATGCAATTTGTAGATTTTTGAAGATTTTAAAACTGAAGAAGCTTTTTAAGAATTTTAAAAGGTTTCAATATAATAAAAAAAATTTAATTCCTGGGGAATTTTTAACTGATTCTTAATTTTTTTTTTAATTTTAAGAGAAAATTGACAAATATTTCAAAACATTTTGAATTATTTCTTAAAATTTCGAAAAAGAATATTGGCGACTTTAAAGGCAAATTTGTCTATTAACAAGATTATAAAGATTAATAAAAAATCCGTTCAACTTTAACAAACATTTAGAAGTTTTAAAAAGTATCAATATTAATTTAAAACTTCAAAACATTTCAAAAAAGTTAGAAAAAATGCACATTTTTGAATATTTTGAAATAAACATTTCTTAAAATTCCTGGCAATATTTAAACTCAATTTTTATTTTGAAAAATAAATTTTAAGAGAAAATTGACAAATATTTCAAAAAATTTTTAATCAGTTCCTAAAATCTCGAAACAGAATGTGGACGATTTTAAAGAAAAAAGGTTCATTTAGCAAGATTACAAAGTTTTATACAAAATTCGAGTAAGTTTAAGAAATATTTAGGAGTTTTAAAAAGATTCAAAATTAACTTAGAACTCAAAAAGATTGTTTAAAACTTGAAAAATGTACATTTTTGAATATTTGTAAATAAAATTATTGAAGCTTCTTAAGCATTTTGAAGAGTTTCACGATAATAAAACATATTTCTTAAAATTCATTGAATAATTTAAACTGGTTTTTTTTATTTTGAAAAATTGATTTCAAAACAATATTGAAAAAGACTTAAAAACATTTCAAAACATTTCCAAATTTGTCTAAGCAGAACCTGGAAGACTTGAAGGCATCTTTTTTATTTTTCAGAATTTTAAGAACTTTTTTTCGAAAAATTC
>CAKNYM010047335.1:101295-112867 GCA_932195095.1 Andricus curvator | reverse complement strand
ATCTTTTTTATTTTTCAGAATTTTAAGAACTTTTTTTCGAAAAATTCAAATAATTTCAAAAGATATTTCGAAAATTTAAATATTTTGGACAGGATTTATAAAATAATTGGAAATTCGAAAAGATTACAAATTAAAAAAAAATTTTAATTTTGGAAGATTTAAAAAAAAAAATGGTAAGCTTTTTAAGAAGTTTCAAAGGCTTCACGAAAATGAAAGAACCTTTCTTGAGATTCCTGAGAAAATGTGTAATGACTTTTTGTTTTGAAAAATGAATTTTTAAGGAAAATTTGAAAAGTTTTCAAAACATTTCAAAAGATTGCTACAAATCTCGAATATCGACATATCTGATATCTTCAAAAATCTTTTTGAATTTTCTCAAGAATCCTACAAAAATTATATTTCTATAACCATAAAAACAAATGAACAAATTATACCTAAAAAAGAAATATTTATTCAAAATTTTTATTTTGTATTCAAAATCATTTAATTTGTTTTGGTTGAGAATTGCATTATTTTGTTGAAGATTCGCCTTTTTCGGTTAAAAATTAAACTAATTGAAAATTAATCTTTTTTCGTCGAGGATTCGAAAATTTTCTACAATTTCGAAGAAGAATGCGAAAGATTTTAAAGCAAAATCATTCAGTTAGCAAATTACAAAGATTCGTAAAAAATTCGATCAAGTTCAAGAGACATTTAGAAGTTTTCAAAATATTAAAAATTAATTTAAAATTTGAAAACATTTCAAAAAAGTTTTAAAAAAACTTACATTTCTGAATATTTGGATATAGAAATTTTAAAGCTTCTTAAAGATTTTGAAAGGTTTTACGATGGTAAAAAAATGTCTTGAAATTCCTGGGAAAATTCAAACTGATTTTTTATTTTGAAAAATTAATTTCAAGATAATATTAAAAAAGAATTTAACATTTCAAAATATTTTCAAAATTGCCAAAACAGAATCTGGAGGATTTGAAGGCATTTTTTTCTATTTTTCAGAATTTTAAGAAAAATGTTGTAATAATTAGAATAATTTTCAAAGATATTTAGAAGGTTTTATTGTTTTAGAAATGATTTAAAAAATATATGAAATTTGAACAGATTTACAAAAAATTTTAAATTATTTTCTAAAATTTCAAAAAAGAATGGGAAAGATTTTCAAGCAAAATCTTTTAATTAGCAAGATTACAAAGATTTATAAAAAATTCGATCAGATTTAAGAGACATTCAGAAGTTTTAAAAATATTTCAAATTAATTTAAAACATGAAAATATTTCAAAAATGTAAGTTTTAAAAAAACTTACATATATGAATATTTGAAAATAAAAATTTTGAAGCTTCTTAAAAATTTTGAAAGGTTTTTCGATAATAAAAAAAAATGTCTTAAAATTCCTGGGACAATTTGAACTGATTTTTTATTTTGAAAAATTAATTTTAAGGGAAAATTGACGAATATTTTTAGACATTTTTATTTATTTCCTAAAATTTCAAAAAAAGAATGTGGACGTCGTTAAAGAAAAAATGTTCAATTAGCAAGATTACAAAGTTTTATTAAAAATTTGAAACAAAATATTTTTAGAAAGGTTTCAAGATAATAAAAAATATTTATCAAAATTCATGGCATAATTTAAACTGATTTTTTATTTTGAACAATAAATTTTAAGAGAATATTTAAAAAGAATTTAAAACATTTCAAAAGATTTCGAAAATTTATTGTCAAAACAAAATCTGGAAGATTTGAAGGCAAGTTTTTTAATTTTTCAGAATTTCAAGAAAAATTTTGAGAAAAATCGAAGAATTTTAAAAGATATTTTTTGAAGGTTTAAAAGTTTCGAAAATTGTTATAAATTATTTCAAGTTTGAAAAGAATTCCCAAAATTTCAAACAAAATGTAAATTTTTGAAGACTCCGAAAAAAATGTCAGATTATTTTAAGAAGTCTTAAAGGCTTCTAGAAAATGAAAAACTTTCTTGAGAATTCTGGGAAAATTTTTAATGACTCTTTATTTTGAAAAACAAATTCTGAAAGAAAACTTGAAAAGGCATTTTAGGAATAGTTTGAGTCAGATTAAGACATATTTATCTTTCAAACTTCTATCTCTTTTAAACTGACTCAAATTTTTCCTAAAATTTGTCAAAATCCTGAAAAATACAAAATTATGCTTTTTTGACATATCTGCAATCTGCAAATTTTTTTGTTAATTTTCTCAAGAATCTTAGGAAACTTATATATTTATTCCACCTTAAAAATAAATGAACAAATAAACTTAAAAAAGAAATTTTTATTTGAAATTTGTACTTTGTATTCTAAATTATTCATCCCCTAAAATAATAATTTGGGTCAATTTTTTTTTCTTTCATGACTAAAAAATCTTTTTTCGTTAAGAATTGAACTATTTGCTTGAAAATTTCTCTTTTTGGTTTGAAAATTAATCTGTTTTTGTTGAGGATTCCACTATTTTGGTGAAAATTGGTCTTTTTCGGTTAGAAATTCAACTGATTGAAGATTAATCTTTTTTGGTCGAGGATTCAACCACTTTATTAAAAATGCATTTTTTCATTAAAGATTCATCATTTTAGTTAAAAATCCGTCTCTTTGATTGACAATGTCACTATTGTGTTGTTGGTAGAAAATTAATCTATTTCGTTAAAAATTCAACTGTTTTGTAGAAAATTCGTCTCTTTTTCAAAAAAAGTTAATCTTTTTTGGTTGTAAAATGCAACTGGTAAAAATTATATATTTTTTTTGTTTGCTGAGGATACAGCTATTTTATTTAACATTTGTCTTTTTTGACATCAATTCTACTATTTTTTATTAAAATATTTTTTGGTTGAAATATAATTTATGTTACCTCAAGAATATATTCAATGATTTAATAATAATAATAATACTAATAAATGGAGCAAAGGTCTTTAACACTTTAAAATACAAAACTTAATGTTTTCCGTTTTAACATAGAATCCAAGTATCTGTTAAATGCTCAGTTTTCCTAATTATTTAGTTACAAATATTTTAAACACATTACAATTTTCAACAGATCAGAAAAATTTCTTAAATGTATTTACAAATTTTGATTCAAATTTTTGACTAAACAATTTTTTTATTGTTGATCCACAAAGTTAAACAACTCTTTCGTCATACCTAAAAACGTACATACGCGCGCGTAGCGCGCTTTTGCTACTTGTCCTATATTAAAAAGCGCATGGCGCCATTTTCGATTATTTCTCGAAATAACTCGAAACAATTTGAAACTATTGTTGTCCGGAAACTCGTATTTATGATTGGTTGGAGCTGTCGTTCCTTTTTCTCGTTTAAAATAAAAAGTCTGTAAACTTCAGGCTTATGAGAAATGCAAGTTTATCTAAATAATATATTCAATAATAATAATAATCAATGGAACAAAGGTGCCCAAAGCTTTGATATAAAAAATGTAATGTGTAGATTTTTGAAGATTTCTAAAAAAAGAAAAGAAAATTGATAAAGATTTGAAAACATTTTAAATTATTTCTTAAAGTTTCGAAAAATAATATGGACGATTTTAAAGATACATTTTTTATTAGCAAGATTACAAAGTTTTATGAAAAAATTCGATCAAGCTTAAGAGACATTTAGAAGTTTCAATAAGATTCAAAATTAATTTAAGCTTGAAAAAAATTTTCAAAAGTTAGAAGAAAAGGTACATTTTTGAATATTTGGAAATAAAAAATTTTTGCGCTCTAAAAGATTTTGAAAGATTTCACAATAATAAAGAAATTTCTCAAAACTCCTGGGAAAATTTAAACTGATTGTTTATTTAGAAAAATAAATTTAAAGAGAAAATCAAAATTGATTTCACAACATTTTAAATTATATACTAAAATTTCGAAAAAGAATATGGACAATTTTAAAGCCAATTTTTTCAATTAGCAAGATTAGAAAAGTTTTGTAAAAAGATTTGATCAAGTTTAAAACACATATAGAAGTTTTAAAAAGAGTTAAACTTAATTTAAAACTTAAAAAGATTCTTCAAAAGTTAGAAAAAATGTACATTCTTGAATATTTGTAAACAAAAATGTTGCAGCTTCTGAAGAATCTAGAAAGGTTTCACGATATTAAAAAATATTTTTTTAAATTCACGGGATAATTTAAACTTATTTTTTATTTTGAAAAATTAATTTTAGGAGAATATTCAAAAAGACTTTGAATTATTTCAAAAGATTTCCAAAATTGTCAAAATCAGAATCTGAAAGATTTGAAGGCATTTTTTTCTACTTTTCAGAATTTTAAGACAAATTTTGGAAAAATTAAAATAATGTTCAAAGCTATTTAGAAGGTTTCAATGTTTTAGAAATTATTTTAAAGAAATATGAAATTTGAATAGATTTACAAAAGATTTTAAATTATTTTCTAAAATTTCGAAAAAGAATGGGAAAGAATTTAAAGCAAAATCTTTTAATTAGCAAGATTACAAAGATTTATAAAAAATTCGATGAGATTTAAGAGACATTTAGAAGTTTTAAAAATATTCAAAATTAATTTAAAACTTGAAAATATTTCAAAAATGTAAGTTTTAAAAAAACTTACATATTTGAATATTTGGAAATAAAAATTTTGAAGCTTCTTAAAAATGTTGTAAGGTTTTACGATAATAAAAAAAAATGTCTTAAAATTCCTGGGACAATTTGAACTGATTTTTTAAATATTTTAAAACATTTTTATTTATTTCCTAAAATTTCGAAAATGAATGTGGACGATTTTAAAGAGAAAATGTTCAATTAGCAAGATTACAAAGTAATAAATTTAAAATTGAAGCTTTTTCGGGTTTCAATCGTGTGGGAAACTATTATGCGGCAACATACATAGTTTCGCACACGATTGAAACCCGAAAAAGCTTTAATTTTAAATTTTAAATTTATTATAATGAATCATCGTGAAAGCATTAAATCTATCTTCAAGATTACAAAGTTTTATTAAAAATTTGAAACAAAAAATTCTTGAAAGCTTTCAAGATAATAAAAAATATTTATCAAAATTCATGGCATAATTTAAACTTATTTTTTATTTTGAAAAATTAATTTTAAGAGAATATTTGAAAAGAATTTAAAACATTTCAAAAGATTTCAAAAATTTATTGTCAAAACAGAATCTGGAAGATTTAAAGGCAATTTTTTTTAATTTTTCAGAAGTTTAAGAATATTTTTGCAAAAATGTATGTAGTTTTAACACGTATTGAGAAGGTTTAAAAGTTTTTGAAATGGTTAAAAAATAATTTTAAATTTGCAGAAATTGCCAAAAATTTCAAACAAAATATAAATTTTGGAAGATTTCGAAAAAGATTTCAAAAGATTTCTACAAATGTCGAAAAAAATCTAAAACATTTAAGGGCAGTTTTTTTTTAATCTTAAAAGATTTTTCAAAATTTTAGGAACAACTCGAGACACTTTAAAATATATGTTTTCCGAAGTCCTAAAAAGCTTTTAAACTGACTCGAATCTTTCCTAACATTTTGCAAAATCCTGTAAAACAAAGAAATTAAACTTATATAGAATTTTAAGAAATTTTTTGCAAAAATTCGAATAATTTTAAAAGCTATTTTGAAGGTTTAAAAGTTTTGGAAATGGTTAAAAAAGTAACTTGAAATTTGAAAAGATTTACAAAAATTCAAATCAAAATGTAAATTTTTGAAGATTTCGAAAAAATTTCCGAAGCTTTTTAAGAATTTTGGGAGGCTTCGAGAATATAAAAAACTTTTCTTGAGATTTCTGGGAAATTTTTTTTTCATTTTGAAAAGTTAATTTTTAAAGAAAATTTGAAAAGGTTTCAAAACATTTCAAAATATTGCTAAAAATGTCGAAAACATATTGGAAGATTTAAGGGCGATTTTTTTGAATTTCAAACATTTTTCACAATTTTAGGAATAATTCGAGTCAGTTAAGAAGATATTTATTTTTAAAACTTCTAAAAGTCCTAAATATCTTTTAAACTGACTCAAATTTTTCCTAAAATTTTAAAAAATCCTGTAAAGTAAAAAACATTCTACTTTTTCGACATATCTGTAATCTTTAAAAATCTCTTTTAATTTCCTCAAGAATCTTACGAAAATGATATTTTTCATAACCTTGAAAACAAATGAACAAATAAGCCTAAAAAGGAAATATTTATACAAAATTTTTAGTTTGTATTAAAAATCATGTATCCCTTCAAATTATAATTTGGGTGAAATTTTTATTCTTCATGACTGAAAAACTTTTTTTGGTTAGAAATTAAACTATTTGGTTGAAAATTCTTCATTCTGGTTTAAAAGTTAATATGTCTTGGTTGAGAATTCTACTACTTTGTTCAAAATTCATCTTTTCCGCCTAAAAATGCAACTGATCTTTTTTGGACGAGGATTCAACTATCCTGTCCAAATTAATTTTTTTGTTATCAAAGATTCATCATTTTAGTTAAAAATTCATCTCTTTGATTGACAACGTCACTATTTAGTTGCAAATTCGTCTTTTTTGCTAGAAAATTCATGTATTTCGTTAAAAATTCCTATTTTCGTGTTCAAAAATTGAACTTTTTTACAGAAAATTCATCTTCTTTTTGTAAAAACTTGATTTTTTTTGGTTAATCCATCTTTTTTGTTAAAAATTCGTCTTTTTTGGCATGAATTCAACTATTTTTTATTTAAAATTGAAATCTTTTTCAGATGAAATATGATTTATGTTATCTAAATAATATATTCAATAATTTAATAATAATAATAATAATTAATGGAACAAAGGTCTCAAAACTTTGAAATACAAAATTTAATGTTTTCCATTTAAGAAATATAACATAGAATCCAAGTATCTGTTAATTGCTTAAGTTTTCCTAATTTTTTAGTTACAAATATTTTAAACACAGTACAATTTTCAACAGTTTAGAAAAATTTGTTTAATTTATTTCAAATGTTTGATTCAAGTTTTTTATTTCAAAAATTGTTTATTGCGTAGCGCGCTTTTGCTACTTGTCCTATATTAAAAAGCGCATGGCGCCATTTTCGATTATTTCTCGAAATAACTCGAAACAATTTGAAACTATTGTTGTCCGGAAACTCGTATTTATGATTGGTTGGAGCTGTCGTTCCTTTTTCTCGTTTAAAATAAAAAGTTGTAAACTTCAGGCTTATGAGAAATGTAAGGTTATCTAAATAATATATTAAATAATAATAATAATCAATGTAAGACAGGTGTCCAGCATGTTGATATACAAAATGTAATTTGTAGATTTTTGAAGATTTCAAAAATGAAAAAGCTTTTTAAGAATTTTAAAAGGTTTCGAGATACTAAACAAATTTCTTTAAATTCCTGGGAAAATGTCAATTGATTTTTAAATTTTTAAATAAATTTTAAGAGAAAATTGACAAAGATTTCAAAAGATATTAAATCATTTTCTAAATTTTCGAAAAAGAATGGGAACGTTTTTGAAGCAAAATCTTTCAATTAGCAAGATTACAAAGATTTATAAAAATTACGAGTAGGTTTAAGTTTAAGACATTCACGATAATAAAAAAATTTTCTTAGAATTCGTGGGAAAATTTGAACTGATTTTTGATTTGGAAAAATTAATTTTCTGAGAATATTTAAAAACATTTCAAAATATGACAAAAAATTTTAAAAGATTACAAAAGACTTCTGAAATCGTCGTAACAGAGTCTGGAAGATTTAAAGGGAATTTTCGTAATTTTTCAGAATTTTAAGAAAATTTTTCGAAATAGAAAAAAAATGATTTGAAATTTGACAATATTTCAAAAAATCTAAAACAAAATGTAAATTTTTGAGATTTCAAAAAAAATTTCAAAGATTTTAAAGAATTTTAAAAGGCTTCAAGAAAATGAAAAAACTTTATTAAAATTCCTGGGAAAAAAACTGAATTTTCATTTTTTAAATAAATTTTGAGAGAACATTGACAAAGATTTCCAAATTCTTAAAATTATTTTCGAAAATTTCAAAAAATCTTTCCATTAGCAAGATTAAAATTTTTTTTTTTAATCTCAAAAGGTTACACACTAATACAAAATATTTCTCATAATTCATGGGATAATTTAAACTGATTTTTTTACTCTGAAAAATTAATTTTAAGATAATGTTTAAACAAAATTTTAACATTTCAAAACATTTCCAAAATTGTCAAAACAAAATCTGGAAGATTTGAAGGCAAGTTTTTAAATTTTTCAGAATTTCAAGAAAAATTTTGGAAGAATTTTAAAAGATATTTAGAAGGTTTGAAAGTGTTGAAAATGTTTGAAAAATGATTTTCAATTTTGAAAGTTTTCCAAAAATTGTAAACAAAATATAAATGGAAAATTTCCAAACAATTTTTAATCATTTTAATAAGTTTGAGATTTTTAAAGAAAATAAAAAAATTTCTGGAGATTCCTGGGAAAAATTTGTATTACTGTTTACTTTGAAAAATTAATTTTAAAAGAAAATTTGAAAAAGTTTCGAAATATTTCCAAATATTATTATAATTTCAAAATATTTCTAAAGATTTCGAAAATATCTGGAAGATTTAAGGGCAATTTTTTTAATTTTGAATGATTTTTCAAAATTTTAGGAATATATCGAGACAATTTTTTCTAAAATTTTGCAAAATCCTTAAAAAGAAAAAAATTATACTTTTTCGACATATATGAAATCGTAAAAAAATCAATTGTCTCAAGAATGTAAACTAATTTTTTATTTTGAACATTTTTAAGAGATTTATAAAAAATGCGAGTAAGTTTATGACATTTCGAAATTTTAAAAAGATTCAGAAGTATTTTAAAAGTTGAAAATATTTCAAAATTTAAAAAAAACGTACATTTTTGAATATTTGAAAAAAAAATTGTAGCTTCTTAAGGATTTTGAAAGGATTCACGATAATAAAAAATGTTTTTTAAAATTCACGGGAAAATTTGAACTGATTCTTTTTTTTGAATAAATGATTTTAAAAGAATATTTAAAAACATTTTGAAAGATGACAAAATATTTTAAAAGATTACTAAAGATTTTTTAATTCGTCAAAAAACTTTCTTTAAATACCTGGGAAAATTTAAACTGATTTTTTATTTTGAAAAAAAATTTAAAGAGAAAATTGAGAAAGATTTCAAATGATTTTAAATTATTTTCTAAAGTTTCGAAAAAGAATGGGAAAGATTTTTAAGCAAAATCTTTCCATTAGTAAGATTGAAAAATTTTATACAAAAATTTTAAAAGATATTTAAAAGGTTCAAAAGTTTTTAAAATGGTTAAAAAATGACTGGGAAAATTTTTTATTACTTTTTATTTTGAAAAATTAATTTTTAAAGAAAATTTGAAAAGTTTAAAAATATTTCAAATTATTATTATAATTTCAAAATATTTCTACAAATTTCGAAAATATCTGGAAGATTTAACGGCATTTTTTTAATTTTGAAAGATCTTTCAAAGTTTTAGGAATAGTTCCTGAATAGTATCCTGAAAAATAAAAAATTATACTTTTTCGACATATCTGAAAGCTTCAAAATAAATTTTGAATTTTCTCAAGCATCTTAGGAAAATTATATATTTATTCAACTTTAGAAACAAATGAACAAATAAACTCAACAAATAAATGTTTGTTCGAGATTTTTATTTTATATTTTAATTTATTTATCCCCAAAAAATAATAATTTGGGTGAATTTGTTTTCTTGCAGGACTGAAAAATCTTTTTTGAGATAAAATTGGAACTATTTGGTTGCTAATTCGTCTTTTTGGATTGAAAATTAATCTGTTGTTGTTGAGGATTCGACTATTTTGTTCAAAATTTGTGTTTCCCAGTTAAAAATGCAACTGATTAAAAACTAATCTTCTTTGATCGAGGATTCAACTACTTTGTTAGAAATTAATTTTTTTTTTTACTAAAAATTCTACATTTTAGTCAAAAATTCATCTCTTTGGTTGACCATGTCACTATTTCATTGAAAATTCGTCTTTTTTGGTAGACAATTCATCTATTTCATTGAAAATTTATATTTTCGTGTAAAAAATTGAACTGTTTTGTAGAAAATTTGTCTCTTTAAAAAAACGTAATATTTTTTGGTTTAAAATGCAACTGGTGGAAATTAATTTTTTTTTGTTTGGTATTCAGCTATTTTCTTCAGAATTTGTTTTTTTTTTGGCATGCAATCAACTATTTTTAAATTAAAAGTTGAATCTTTTTTTGTTGTAATATCATTTATGTTATCTGAATAATATATTCAATAATTTAATAATAATAATAATAATAATCAACGGAACAAAGGTCTTCAACACTTTAAAATACAAAAGTTAATGTTTTCTGTTTAGGAAATATAAGGTAGAAAAGTATCTGTTAATTGCTAAAGTTTTCCTAATTTTTCAGTTATAAATATTTCAAACACATTACGATTTCCAAGAGTTCAGAAAAAAGCGTTGAATTTATTTTAAATTTTTTATTCAAGTTTTTGATCTCAAAAAATTTGTATTGTTGATCCACAAAATTAAAAATCTCTTTCGAGATTTCTAAAAATATGCATACGCGCGCGTAGCGCGCTTTTGCTACTTGTCCATTTATTAAAAAACGCATGGCGCCATTTTCGATTATTTCTCGAACCATCTCGAAATTACTCGAAACAATTTGAAACTATTGTTTGTCGGGAAACCCGTGTTCGTGATTGGATGAAGTTTTCATTTTTTTGACGCTTGAAAAAAGTCAACATACGTCAGGTTTTTTAAAAAATGTTAGGTTATCAAATAATATATATTGAATAATAATAAATGTAAAAAAGGTGTCCAGCATTTTTATATACAAAATGTAATTTGTAGATTTTTTAAGATTTCAAAAATGAAGCTTTCCAAGAATTTTAAAATGTTTCAAGATAATAATAAAAATTCTTAAAATTCATGGGAAAATTCAAACTGATTTTGTATTTTGGAAATAAATTTTAAGAGAAAATTGTCAATTATTTCAAAAGATTTTAAATTATTTTCTAAAATTTTAAGCAAAATCTGTCAATTCGCAAGATTGCAAACATTTATTAAAAAAATGCGAGTAAGTTTAAGACATTTTAAATATTTAAAAAGATTCACAATTAATTTAAAAGTTGAAAATATTTTTAAAGTTTTAGGAAATGTACATACATTTTTGAATATTTGGAAAAAATTTTTGAAGGTATAAGGATTTTGAAAACATTCACGATAATAAAAAATTTCTTAGAATTCATGGGAAAATTTGAACTGCTTTTTGATTTTAAAAAATTAATTTTAAGCGAATATTCAAAATAATTTCAAAAAATTTTTAACAAAATGTAAATTATGTAATATTTGAAAAAAATCGAAGCTTTTCAAGAAGTTTGAAAGGCTTCAAGGAAATAAAAAAACTTTCTTAAAATTCCTGGGAAAATTTTAACTGATTTTTTATTTTGAAAATAAACTTTACGAGAAAATTGACAAAGATTTCAAAAGATTTTTAATTATTTTCTAAAATTTCGAAAAAGAGTAGGAAAGGTTTTCAAGCAAAATCTTTCCTTTAACAGGATTGCAAAATTGTATAAAAAATTCGAAAAAAAAAATTCAACATTTCAAAAAATTTCCAAAATAATGTCAAAACAGA
>CAKNYM010047335.1:68011-101285 GCA_932195095.1 Andricus curvator | reverse complement strand
AATTTCAAGAAAAATTTTGGAAGAATTCTAAAAGATATTTAGAAGTTTTAAAAGTTTTAAAAATGTTTAGAAAATGATTTTAAGTTTGAAAAGATTTACAGAAATCTTAAAGAAAATGTAAATTTTTTAAGATTTCGGAACTTTGAAGCTTTTCAAAAATTTTGAAAGGATTCACGATAATAAGAAAATTTTCTTACAATTCATGGGAAAATTTTAACTGATTTTTTCAATTTGATAAATTAATTTCAAGAGAATATTTAAATACATTTTAAAACATTACAAACGATTTTTAAAATCGTTATAACAGATTCTGGAAGATTTTAAGGCAATTGTTGTATTTTTTCAGAATTTTTTAAAAAATTGGAAGAATTTTAAAACAGATTTAGAAGCTTCAGAAGATTTGGAATTAGTTAAAAAAATAATTTGAAATTTGAAAATATTTCAAAAAATTTGAAAGAAAATGTAAATTTTGGAAGTTTTCAAAAAAAATTCGAAGCTTTTTATAAAAAAACTTTCTTAAAATTCCTAGGAAAATTTAAACTGATTTTTTAATTTGAAAATAAATTTTAGGAGAAAATTAACAAATATTTCAAAAGATTTTAAATTACTTTCCAAAATTTCGAAAAAGAATGGGAAAGATTTTCAAGCAAAATCTTTCCATTAGCAAGATTGCACAATTTTATACCAAATTTGAAAATAAAACTTTTTAAAGTTTAAATTAAATTGACTTTTTATTTTGAAAAATTATTTTAAAGATAATATTTTTAAAAAAATTTAACAGTTCAAAAGATTTCCAAAATTGTCAAAACAGAATCTGGAAGATTTGAATGCAAGTTCTTTAATTTTTTCAGAATTTCAAGCAAAATTTTGGAAGAATTCGAAGAATTCTAAAAGATATTTAGAAGGTATAAAAATTTTGAAAATGCTGTATTTTAAAAAATGCGAGTAAGTTTAAGACATTGCGAAATTTAAAAAAAATTCACAATTGATTTAAATTTTGAAAATATTTCAAAAGTTTTAAAAAATGTACATTTTTTAATATTTGGGAAACAAATTTTGAAGCTTCTTAAGGATTCATGGGAAAATTTAAACTGATTTTTTTTTTTTGAAAAATTAATTTAAAGAGAATATTTGAAATTATTTGAAAAGAGGACAAGAGATTTTAATAGATTACAAAAGATTTATAAAATCGTTATGACAGTCTCTCGAAGATTGTAAGGCAATTTTTGTAATTTTTCATAATTTTAAGAAAATTTTTGGAAAAATTCGAATAATTTTAAAATATATTTAGGAGGTGTCAAAGTTTTGGAAATAGTTGAAAAATAATTTGAAATTTAAAAATATTTCAAAAAATTCAAAACAAAATGTACATTTTTGAAGATTTAAAAAAAAATTTGAAGCTTTTTAAGAAGTTTAAAAGGCTTCGAAAAAAGAAAAAAAACTTTCTTAAAATTCCTGGTAATATTTAAACTGATTTTTAATTTTGAAAATAAATTTCAAGAGAAAATTGACAAAGATTTCAAGAGATTTTAAATTATTTTCTAAAATTTCGAAAAAGAATGGGAAAGATTTTCAAGCAAAATCTTTCCATTAGCAAGATTGCAAAATTTTATACAAAATTTGGAAAAAAATACTAAAAGATTTCACGATGATAAAAAATATTTCTTATAATTCATGGGATAATTTAAAGTAATTTTTAATTTTGAAAAATTAATTTTTAAATAATAATATTTGAAAAAAATTTTTATCATTTCAAAATATTTCCAAAATATTGTCAAAACAAAATCTGGAAGAATTGAAGGCAAGTTTTTTTTTTTTAGAATTTCAAAAAAAATTTGGGAAGAATTCGAAGAATTTTTAAAGATATTTAGAAGGTTCAAAAGTTGAAAAAATGTAAATTTTCGAAGATTTCGAAACAAATTTCAAAGCTTTTTAAGAAGTTTGAGAGGTTTCAAGAAAAAAGATATTTCTTGAGATTCCTGGGGACAGTTTTAATTACTTTTTATTTAAAAAAATTAATTTTTAAAGAAAATTTGAAAAAATTTCAAAATATTTCAAATTATTATTATAATTTCAAAACATTTCTACAAATTTCGAAAGTATCTGGAAGATTTTGTATAAAATATCATAATTTAATAAAATCGATGGAATGTTGCCAAATTCACACACACAATGAAAAATCGAGTTTCAGTTGATTAAGATTTACTAATTTAAAATTTTATTATTACATTTCCAGTTAAAATACTTCGTTTTCTACCGACAAAAAAAGAATCAGCAAGAAAATAGTTAAATTTTCAACCAAACTGATAAATCTTTGATAAAAAATTTAATTTTCAACAAAAATACGAGATTTCAACAAAATAAGTGAATTTTTAACTGAAAAAGATCAATTTTATAGCAAAAATAAAAAAGCTACATTTTTAATGAAGAATTCATTGTCAACAAAAGAAAATAATTTTTAACAAAATTTGTTAAATTTTTAATAAAAAAAAATTAACTTCAATTTTCCACCAAAAGGTTATATTGCTACCAAAAAAAAAAGACAAAATTTCAACAAAATGAATTTTCAACTAAAAAAGGTAATTTTACAAAAAAAAAAAAATAGAACAGTTGAATTTTAACTTAAAGAAATAAGCTTTTAGCCAAATAAAATAAATTTGCAACCAAATAATTAAATTTTCAACCAAACATATGAATTTTTAACTAAAAAGATTGAATCCATAAAAAAAATTTTCGACCAAAGATTGAATAATTACATTTTTGGTTAAAAAAAAATTAATTTTCAATTTAAAAAAACTAATTTTCAACCAAAGAAGTGAAATTTGAACCAAAAAAATCAATTTTTTCCCAAAAAAGATCAATTTCCAACAACAAATAGAATGGTTTGATTTCAAGTTGGAGAAACAATTTTTTCAATGAAATCAATTTTCAAACAAAAAGTTTGAAAGACAAAAAAAAATTTTTCGACGAAAAATTGAAGATTTCAGTTTTTAGTTAAATGATTAATTTTCTATAAAAAAAACTAATTTTTAACCAAAGAAATGAAATTTCAACCAAAAAAATTAATTTTCTACCATAAAAGAATAGTTTTTAACAAAATACGCGAATTTCAAACCAAATATTTTAATTTTTTAAGGAATTTCCAACCTAATAATTGAATTCTCAACCAAAAAGGTTATATTGCTACCAAGAAAAGATCAATTTTCTAAAAAATAGATACATTTTCAACAAAAAATAGAATAGTTTAATTTTAGGTTAGAGAAATAAGTTTTTTTAACAAATAAAATAAATTTTCAAAGAAATACTTATATTATCAACCAAACAGATGAATTTTCAACCAAAAAGATTAAATGTCTATAAAAAAAAAATTTAGACGAAAAATGGAATAGGTAAGTTTTATTTAAAAAAATTAATTTTCAATACAAACAAATCAATTTTCTACAAAAAAAACAATAATTTTCAACAAAATACATGAATTTTCAACCAAATATTTTAATTTTTAATGCAATATACAACAAAAAAGATTAATTTTCTACCAAAAGAGACCATTTTTCAACAAAATAGATGAATTTTCAAATAAACAGGATACATTTTTAACAAAAAATAGAATAGTCTCATTTTCAGTTAGAGAAATAAGTTTTCAAGAAAATAATGAAAATTTTCAACAAAAAATTTAGTCAAATTTTCAGTTAAAAAAATTAAATTTCAAACAAAGAACAATTAATCTTTAATAAAAAAACTTATATTCTGTAAAAAAAATTATTAACAAATTACATGAATTTTCGACCAAATATTTCAATTTTTATTGGAATTTCTAACTTAATATTTAAATTTTCAACCAAACAGTTGAATTAGTCACCAAGAAGGTAATAATTAATAATAATATTTATTATTTGTTCCTAATTAAAAAGTTAAACAAAAGCTGACAATTTCAGAAAAACCCACAAGTTTCTTGCATTAGTTTAAGAGAAGATAATTATAAACCATAATCAATTGTTTAAACAATTGCGTTCGTTAACCTAAATTAATTTTCATCTTACTAAGCCATAAGTGGAACAAAAGTTGAAAATTTTAGAACAAACCCGCAAATATCTATCAATATTCAAAGAGATAATTATCAACAATAATAATAAAGAGATTAAAAAATTATGTTTTGTTAAGTTGAATAAATTATTACCAAATATATATTACCGTACTCTAATTAAAAAGTCGAAAACAAATTGAAAAGATCGGGAAAACTGTGACTTTCTAAATCTATTCTAAGATGAAAATGCTATAAACAATAATAAATTGCCTAAACCATTTATTTAAACATCTAGTTATCAGTAAAAAGTAACACATTATGTATTAGAAACAATTTGTATTTTTTTGAAACCAAAAAAGAAATCATAATTATCGCTAAAAATTTGCAAAACTCAAGTTTGCACATATGGGGTTTTTCGGACCATATACAACAGACTTTTGGGTGTGATATTTAAAAATAATTTTTTTCATTAAAAAAATGCATTTATTTTTTTGTGAAATCGAAAAAATTTGCGTGCGATTTGTATGAAAATTCGAACAAAAAATTCAGACCACACGCATCCACATATTATCTCAAATAATAGAAACGAAATGCAAAAAAAATATTTTTGATAATTAAAAGGTGTTACGGCAGAACCAAGTGAGTGCCAAGGAAAATTTTTTTCCAAAGAGCAAAAACATGTTCAAAAAATAATTCCAATTATATTTGAAACAAAAAAAATGAGAAAAAACATTCGAAAGTTAACAGAGCCGCTTTGCCATACCACGCTGAAAAAACCAGTTCTCGTCAGATCACTGAAGTTAAGCACCGTTGGGCGCGGTTAGTACTTGGATGGGTGACCATTCGAGAAAACTGAGTGCTGTTGGCACATCGTGGGTGTGGTGAGCCCACACTCGTAGTTATTTACTACGAGAAACTAACCTAGAAACACTACTCGAAACGGGTAGTGTCACGCCTACCCTGAAAGGGAAATGGCTTAATGGTATACATACATACATTATATACATACATACAAATTATAATTTTTCACAACTTTCGAAAAAATTGCTTTGTTACAAAATAATTGGGAAACTAATAGCGCAAAAACTAGTAGATGATTCTTTGAAAAAAAATTTAGTTGTTCAAACAATTTGTTTAAAATATAATAAATTATGTATATGTGATTATTAAATTATATTATATATTTATTCAATTTTGAACGCTTTGCATTTTCTTTATTTTATAGATGCGATTAATTTTCTCTTGTGTAAATGATTTAATAAAACTCGTTACAATAACTCGTTTTTATTTAACATAATGAATGCATGCTTCGCCCACGTGCATTTGCTAATAGTCGATAATAATTAAATTAAAAACATCTTTTTATTTGTGCTGAATATAATCTCGTTATCATAAAAAAGTCTTGCTTTCATTCTCCATTTCAATTCATAAAAAAATCTCTACATGAATGAGAAATTTTCTTGTTAATATCACTGCATTTGATTCACTTCACCTAACGGGTTAAGGCATTTCCATTTGCGAGCAAACGAAATCCAATTTTAATTAGCGTGGAATTCAATGGATTTCACGTACAAATGGGAATGCTTGAAATTTTTTAATCATGCGCCAGTTGGCACGTGATTCTGGCGTTACACGGTCATGGCTCATTTGACTGAAGTAAAAATGAAAATAGAGAGATGAAAGGAAAAAGGAAAAAGGTAGATACATAGTCATGACGTGAATGGAACAGAGAGGTGGAGAAAGGTGATGTAGAGACTAAAGAGAGAGAGGAGAAAAAATGTGGAATGAAAAATCCTTTATTCACTTTAATAATGGTTTTTATCCGAAACATATTCTCGCTGTTATAAAGACCGTAGCCGGATAAGCATGGGTGAAGTACCCCCGCCCGTTTTTGGTTCATATTTTAAGGGCAAGTTCCTACCATTAGAGGACTAATTTACCCTAAGTGCCAACTTTAAAAAACCTTCTTTACAAAAGTGATAAACAATTTTTGAAAAATAAAAAAAATTCGAATTTCTCAAAATTGCCTCAACCGATTTTTATGGCTTTGATATATGTTATATCGGGTATTAGGATAACTATAGAAAAATTGGTAATCATATCCTTCTACAAGAAGGGGCTACAAAAAGTTATTGTAATTTTGTAAGAATTATTTTGTAATGAATTTTTGGTCCCTACACCGCCATTTTTTTCTGTAATATACTCCTGTCCAATGTAAAAATATATATTTTTTGGGATAAGATCAAAGGATTACTTCATGGTTAAAACAAATAAAATGTGGCCCCTAATATGTATGTAATTCCATGAGAATGAGGGGCCATCTTTATTTTTAGCTTATAAAGCAATAAAGTAAGTATAATTTGAACAATACACTTTACTGTAATATGCTATACACTTAATCCTCCTCACTGTCTTCCTCTATCTCGAGATTCATACTGTTTTGAGTAAATAATAATCAGCAGGCTTTACGACTTTCGACAAGTAACTCATGTGTGATAAGTAATAAATAATGGCTGTTATATGGGAACAGCAGTCAACCGCTCTTCGACCATTGGCACATTCACAAGCATATTTATATCTTTTATTTCCTGCAATACTCAAACTGTTTGGTCTGTAATCAATGAAATATCTATATAATTTTCGACTAATGTGGCTATACTGAATCTGGACCTTCAGAATATTTGCCGGCTTTTTCACAAATTGCAAATTGATAGACCCATTCTCATTCATGATTTCGGCCAAGTACAAAACTGCTTGTGAGAGTTGATAGGAAACCGTAAATACAATTTTCATGTCTGACTCCGTCATCTCAGGGAAGTCAAGAATGTCGTTGGATGAGACACTTTGAAACATAAGCTTTTCACTAAACCAGCCGTTCTCCTCAGCTTCGTTAGCTAAAGTGTTGTCGACATCAAATTGACGTTTCGTTCTCGTTATTATTTCTTCTGAAAGCTCTGCAAATGACTGTAGTGCTTTTCGCAATTGATTCTGCAGAAATACTGCAATTTTCAAGTACAGCCCAACCTTCGGAAGTAGTTTGTTTTCAATGACATGGTCTAGTAATCGATATCTTTGTTTAATTATTCCATGGACAGAAGTAGATATACAGAGCCATAGGACGGGCTCTGAATGGTCGAGACGCGTGTCCTAGAAGGAGGGGTGGGGGTAGGGGAGGGGGTGTGGCCTCTCTTTATTGATATAGGGGCGTGGCCTAATTACAAAATGGCGGACATTGGGGGGCGTGACCTAATTACAAAATGGCGTTTATTAGGGGTGTGGCCTAATTACAAAATAGCGGTTATACTAATTGATTGAATGAGTTATTCTGAGTTGGAAAAGGGGCGGTGTGACACATGATCCCATCGAATGGATGATTCTCAGCTGGAAAAGGGGAGGGGGTCCACCCCCTCCCATTGAATGAATGTATCGAAGTTGGAAAAGGGGAGGGGGCCAACCCCCTCTCTGTGCGAACCTGCGATGTTTAGCCTCGAAAAGGGGAGGGGTCTTGTCCCCTCCCTTTTAGTCCAAGAGTAGAGAAAGTCGGCCATCGAGTTGGAAAAGGCGAGAAGTAATTACAACGCAGACTAATTATCCTAATCTTACATTCTATTCAGGTTGGAAAAGGGTTGTTTGAAATTAAGACAACATTTATTTCAATTTTTCACCATTTTATTAACCATTAAGTAATACAGGGATACCAACTTAGATAGTAGAAAAGGTCTTAGACGCAGAGGAAAATCTAAAACATGTATGTATTCCACAAAAAACTCTTAGCCTATGAGGGAGACGAATACTTAAAATAATGTTTACAAAGCATTATAAATAGAGACAAAATAAATGCAAAAGAATATACTCTCTTAGCCAAGGAGAGTAGGCGCAATATTCTGTTACATAAAAGAGCAAAGAGATAAAATCGATGAAGCAAATGTTATATAATGATCCTACCTTATATGTGATAAAACAAACATTGATTAAAATAGATACAAAGTAGCAAGTTTCGAAGAACATGCTTGTACACAAGATTCGAGACGATTGCAGCTATGCAGTGAGCATGCACAGTGACTACCGCCGCTGCCACCATTTTCACTTCCTGATACATTTTTTTTACAAGTCAGTTTATGTTTAGCCAAAAGTTTTTTATAAAATCGCACCACAATTTGATCATTCTTCACGAGATCATCGGTAAAAAGTGCATTAAACTCGCGCAAAGAATACCCACTACACATACAATGCAGAAACATAATGCAAAACTGACCACACACGTTCGAAGAGGCACTCTGGAGTAGTTTCGTGTTCCACCTGAAGAGGGTACAGTTTCCTCGTAAGCGATGAAGATGTTGAGGAATAAGAGGCGGTAAACCGTAACTGTCGAAGTATATTCCTCTGCCTGAGCTGCCGACGAAGATGGCGACCCAATGCGAGCCAGGCTTTGTGTGGTCATCTGTGTTGATAACGATAGCAGCAGGACGTGTCCCAGTTTTCGGTATTTGATCAGCCGGGTACACACCGATTGTGTGGGCCCCCGTCAGTTGAAGCACTTGCAGAATTTGTAGGCTGTTCATTGTCCGTCCATACGTCTTCGTATGCGTGTGATGGCGAACTGGATTCAAATATAGGAGACACTGGTTTTTTATCTTCTCCGTCGATAGCAGTCCTCGTCCTCGATGTGTTATTTAACAGCAATGGTTTTTTTGAGATGGTTTGGTGGTTCTTTTGTTGTTGTTCAATAATCGTACCTGCTCTTGTCGTTGTTTACCGAGCCACCGTTTGATCTTCATAGCATTATTGAGAGCACAGGCGTAATCCTCCTCCTTTTTGATTCCATGATGAAAACAATATTCTCGTTTGTCTGGCAGTTGTTTGAATGTAGGACATGTCAGTTCTTCTAGGTTAATAATTTGCCTACTCATTATTTTTTGTAGTAGTTCAGCTTTTTCACGCCCACGTGTGTAAATTTTTGCTGCAGATTTAGCTACATCTCGGAGATTGGCGTAGAGAAACTTCATGGAAATGTCTCCTTCGAACCACTCGATCCCATGATAGAATCTTGAGAGCCAATTGTTTTGTTGTTTTACACAGGTAGAAAGTTCGCAAAAGGGATAAGGTGGTGCTGCGATCCAATGAGCGACAAACTTGTGATCCAGTGTGACGATAGCTACCTTCTTTGGTAGAAAATTGTCATCAAGATCCCGAAAGCCTTGAATCTCGATTACATAGTCAAACATATTGCAGATTTCACAACGAGGACGAGGACTGTGACGAAAAACTATATGAGTAGAACGATTTAAGACGATGCAAGTGTTCTTTACCAGTACTGGATAACGTCTGAAGACTGCCGGCTTATATAGGTTGTAGATATAACAGCTTTCCCCTTCCACACGAAAAATCCGTTGGCAGGCAGGTGTGTTTGAGGGTGTGTATTTTTCATGTTTCGACGTGTTTAGAACAGCTCAGCCGTGCGTCTTTTGTATAAATGAGGACCGTTGACAGGTGTGCACGTGGGCGTGTAGTGTCATGTATTGACGTGCTCACACCGGTTTAGAGACGCTTTATTTTGTCACAAAACAGAATTCCATACATGTTCGAACTGGTCGAATCCTTTGTTGCGTAAAAAATCAATTGCTATAGTCTGCAATAACTTGCCTTGCACCGTCAATTTCCAAGACATTGTCATACTCGGCATAAACTAGACAATTGATAGTGTGTGCAAGTGCTTCCTCGAGACGAACCTCTATTCTCAAAGAGCCATGCTTTACAAGATTCCAATGTGAGTAGCAGTGTGCTGATAAGTCTGGTGTAAGATCAAATGCAAAAAGGCAGAATCCGTGTGCATAATCATCACAATCTATATTATTTCCTTCATTGAGGAAATGAATACCACATTCAGTGAACAGTGAGTGGTATGCCTCAACGTAGAGGTTATTTTTTGTAAAATCTGGTTGAATAGGTTTCGATGGGATCTGCATGCCATCCACATATAGTGAAAAGTGATTTATTTTATAATTTTGAAAATTGAACGGATTTTTCATGGCGTTTCCGTTGTATGCTGCATTGTCGACAAATCCAATGATTATTCTTTTGGGTAGCTGTCCAAGCACTACATTATCAAGAGTCTCGCTCTGTATACCAGCATGAATGGTAAGTGCTTTCACTTCTACCCTAGTAATAGGATATTTGGCTGTCCCTTGAGCTAGTGCTTTCTCGTGAGCAAGTAAAATACCAGGACTAATTTTTGCTCGACGAACTAGAAGAGTGGCTTCTTCAATGTGGATGGATGCCTGACCTGTAGGATCCATGAGACAGAAAGCATCTTTAGAACGTACAAGACGAAGGCGGAGCTCTACACCATTCAACAGAAATTTATCCTGATTAAAAACATCACAGTGTATATGACCAATCAAGTCAATTTTTTTTCGAGCACCAAAATATGCGCGACGGAGCTTAAGCCCCTTATTTTCCTCAGCAATAGCTTCCATCTGTCCGGGGCTATCATTTACCCACAAAGACGCTGTAAGATGACTTGATTTCGCAGCTGGTCCATAGTTGAGTAATGTTTCAATGTATGCTCTGTAAGCATAAGCATTATTTGGTGGTGATACTAGTTTCTGATTAAAGTATACATCCACCTGATTAAACATTGAGTGTAATATATTATTAACAGGAGCTATTTGTGCAATAGAAGCTTCATTTTCCTTTGTTTTTTCTGGTGCATGTATCTATCTTGAGATTCAGCATGGTATGTGGTAAATCAATGTACTCATCTCCGTTGCCATGAACGACAAATTCTATGGGTGAATCGTCAGTGAGTGATTAAATAGGTTTGTAGTGAACCCACTGAGAACCTTCTATCGACGTTTGAGGTGGTGGTAGAGAAAATAGATCAAGCTCTGATTTCAAGCATTCACACGAGTGCGAGTGTAAGAAAGACATTTTTCGTAAATTATTATTATTTATTTCCGAAAATGTCTAGAATGCTCTTTTTCTTTGATTTTGTACGTCCTTTTACAGTCGTTTTACGCTTAAGCTTCTTTCCTTTCGTCTTCTTCTTCTTCTTCCTTTTGCCTTTTGACAATCTCTTTACTTTCTTTGTCTTCCTCTTCTTCCTCTTCTTCTTCTTTCTTAAGTTGCTGGCAACTTTACCCACGATACGCGATGCACCGAGTTCACCGATTGACTGAAGTCTCTGCCTCTTGAGCAGCGATTTATACCCGGAACCTCTCATAAGGTTTTGTACCTTGTCCATAGCACGCTTTTTTAAATTCTGTCCAGATTCTCCAATACGTGTTTTCACGGCACTTTTTAGTGGAATATTGTGTTCCAAGTCGTCAATGACATTCATGCCTGTGCGTAGCGCTTCTTTACCGACTACGCGTGCACCACGAGTCAAAAATGGCAGAACACGACGAAAGAGTCCACCGAGAAAACTGCCAATTCCGTGTCCTCTTTGGTAGGGAGATCCAATATAAATTTGTGAAAGTCCTCCTCCACCAACTTGATTCGTGTGATAATTGTCGTATAGAGTCATTTTTGGTTTGATGAAAAATACATCGCAGCTAGTCTCTTCGTTTAAAATGAAGTGTCACTGTCAACGATCCAATCTCAAATGGTATCGGAAGTCCAAGATGGTCCCTTATATCTATTTCGATGGTCCGAAAGCCTGTATGTAGTAGAGGTATGTAATGAGGTGCTGAAAAAGCCGACACCTGTGTGGAGCCAAATGTATATTTTTTCGAATCAACAGACACATCTTTCAAAAGTGGTGATTTTACATCTCCAACGATGCGTGGTTCACAAATATCGCAATAGACAAAGAGTTTTTCAGGTAGACCATTTGTGAGACTCGCTGGTTGACAAGCCATGTAAGAATCTGTCGGTAACAGCGTTTCAGGTGCAAAGCCGAGAATGCGCGGGATTTTCTCGCTGATTACAAGAAAATGGCTACCAACTCGCTTACAGTCATCTTTACAAATTTTTTCCACTGTAACGTACTTATTGTTCAGCTGGTCGTGTTTTAAGCGGACGTGTTCACTGACTTCTGGTGTACTATTAATTGCTCGCACTAAGTCATTCACAGACTCATAGACACCTGAGGGAAAAAATGCTACTATTGGTTTTAACCAGGTACCAGTGAGAATTTCTTGTCTTTTTGTCTCTGTTTTATAACAATTTTTAGGTAACCCACCTTGAAGATAATATATTCTCGGTAGTTTGAATATTTGCACGATATCTTTACCATTCAGCTGATCATCACTTTGTTTATCAAAGAAATCATACTTTTGCTCGGGAAATTCTGGATCTGGATCGTCGTTGAACATGAGAACCAGCCGATTTTCTAATACACTTTCCCAGGGCCGTACATGAAGAAATGAGCGTGGAAATTGAATCTCTGTAAGAGAAGCTGCCCAACGCCCTTGTAAACGAATTTCTTGAGGTAATTGTGTTGTGAAATGCGTGATTGTATTGTCGGGATAATATTTCATACTACTATCACTAGGTAGAATGAGATAAGACTGATCTTCATTCATTTCAGACGTTTTATTTCAGAATCAGGTATCCAAGAATTGAATTTATCAGAATATCCGGCCCACTTGACCAAAAGTTGTTTTTTAGAACCTTTCCCGCGTGTTTGAATTACTTTTTCGACAATAAACTCATCCTTGTGCACATTTTTATTCTTGACATCTGCTAATTCTTGTTCATAAAAAAGTCCATCAATGACTTCACCAGCCAAATCCTCCAGCTCGTACACAACAGGCGAATATGTTCTCCACGTTATAACCCGTTTAATAACAAACAATTCATCACTCCATCTCGATTCATATCCTTTCTCGAACCTGCCACGCCCACGACTGATGCGTACAACAGCACCAACCTTATATTTAGGGTTTTTCTTTTTATCGTTTTTGAAATAACGTCGTTGTAAATTTTTACGTGCGATAGATGCGTTCTCTAGGGTAACATCAGATGGCGGCATACCAATACTAGAATGACATGTATTATTGTATGCTGTTACAAGTAATTGAAGGATATCAATATATCTGTGAGTGTTTCGGTGAGTAAAGTATCGCCACATACGCTCTTTGAGAGTGCGATTAAAACGCTCGACAACTGCGGCTTTGACAGTAGGATCGCGTGCAACTCTAAACTTTATTTCACGATCTTGAAGAAATTTCTGAAAGCTCACGCCGACAAATTCTTTTCCTTTGTCAGTTTGCAGACAAATCGGTGTACGATTATTACTCTTCTCCAGAATACGAGTAAATGCATTTTTTACCTCTGTTGCAGACTTGTTTTCAAGTGGTTCAACCCAAGTATGCTTGCTAAACACATCGATGACGACTAAAATGTATGAATAATTATCATTGTATGTTTTTAAAGACTGTAAGTCCACCAAATCTGCCTCCCACAAATCATCCACATTATCAATCTTATAGTGTGCTCTTCTGAAACGTTTTCTGACTGGCCGATGAAAATTAGAACTATCTTGGCTTTTTAACCAATTTAAAACCTCTTCACGTGATAACTTGTTTTTTGTAGCGTCTACAAGTTTTTCGATGCCTCCGTATGACGCCTGATGCTGTGGATCATAGTATAAATCCTCGAATATTTTCATTTTTGTAGATGAAAAGATATCCAAGATTTTTTTCCATGCGATTTATTATTTTGTAATGTAGCGTTACCAGAACAGTTTCCTCCCCACTGTTGGCCGTCGTCGTCGTCGTCGTCTTCGTTCTCGGCTGAAAGCGCTGATTTATAAAGATTTAAAGATTCGCTTTGTGATTTATTAGTTGTATTGTTTCGTTTAAGTGGAGTTGACGTTTTATTTTACGAAATGTTCAAAAGCCGTGTACTTTTCCAATATTGACTATTTCCCACAAGCTCTCGTGGTATGGATATTTCGCGAAGGAAATTAGCAAACTGCAGCCTTCCAGGGACGATAACTCTTTTTCTATGTCGTAATACGTCATTTACAAGATCAATAATGCTTGAATCCTCCACCCGACGTCCATCGATAAAGACTGTACCTTTTTTATCCCAATGTATTCTATCTTTTACACCTGATTTTTGTAACTCATCTAGTAATAATTCTGCCTTATTTTTGTATGTTTTCGGAACCGACGAAAAAATATCCCCAGTATTAACGGTTGTATCGTTCACCATATAATTCGTCTCCTCCTCCTCCTCCGTACCATTTGTCTTATCACTGGGTACTTGCTTGTTTGTTGGCGTTGATTTTCGCGATTCCTCAGTGAAGAAAAGGAATTTTTGCAGAACTTGTTTTTACATTTTCCATTTTTCACGATCATCTTTCACCGACTGTGAGTTTAAAATTTGGCTCATTTCCATATCCAACCTACTAAGAGCATTGCCCGGAGTTTGGGTGGTTGGAAGAGGAAAATTTATATTTTGTACATCATTTTGCTGTTGTTGTTGTTGTTGTTGTGGAAAATGTTGATAGGTTGAGTTATGTTGCTGGAGTTGTGACAGGCGATCACTAGGTACGAGTACCATTTTTCGGGCGTGCTCCATGTAGTTGTTTACGAGGATCTTGTTGAGAAAAGATTTGAAAGAAGTGAACCGATAATGGGTGCTATCAAAAGTGGTAAAAACCCACCTTTTTGTACGATAAAACTTTTTTTACTTTTCCACGTACCGCGCGGTGTGGCTAATTTCCGTAAAGCGTGCCGATGTTTTTTCAACTTTAGTTTTTCACTTTTTCTCAGAGGTACATTCCCGTGTAAAATGTTCAACGCGCACTCACAAATACATTTAACAAGTTTTGGATCAGCAGTCTTGAGTACTACACGACGTTGATTGGTGTTTAGATGGTATAAAGCGCGCAACGCTGCGGCGTTTTTCACACCAATTGGACGTTTACGTGTTTTCGACTTCATCACAGGTGCACGACTGGAACAGAAGTATCACTGTTTTGGGGTTTTATACCCTTTGCAGGAACGTAGACGTAGTGAAACGGATCGGTGGGAAATATTGCCGTTCTAAAACGACAATTATCAGGAGTTGATTGTTTTAAATCAAAGAGAAGATACTTGCCGTGCCATATGTTGAATTTGTGCACGATCACGGGGATTTTTAAAAACAACAATATAGTTTGCGTTTAGCGATATATCACGTTGACCGTGGCCCTGATGAAACAGATTCTGTGAAATAAAAATTACACTTAAGTTTTTATGATGGCTACCCTTGGTAAAAAGATCGACTATTGTATTATTTGAAGATTCGCGCATTAAATCGTCAACATAAGCTGGTTGCCATTCGGAATAATAGAAAATTATTCGTTCGAAAACTGCATCACACATTTGGCCAATGTTACGAATAAATTTTTTCACAAAGAATGTCTTGCCACATCCTGTAGGACCGCAAATCATCGATGTGAAAGGATGCTTCCATCTCGTATCCATTTTACAAATAAAATCATAAATCTAAAGATCACCTTCTTTTATACATTTTCCCACCTCCCACGCACACTCACACAGATAGTCTCACTAATATTGTAAAAAAAACTTGAAAACGATGTTAGCTGAAAAACCACAGTGCGCAACGCAACCAGGCCAATAAGCTTATAAGCCTGGTTGCCGCGTCCGCATTAAACAGCTGTTACCATGGTAATACTTACGAGACATGGCCGCCGTCTCGCCGCCATCTCGCCGCCGCCCCCCTATCCCCATCACGGTTCACAGTTTTAAAAATTTTCAAAAATATGTTGTAATCAACTTAGTGTTGACTCTGGGATCTTTGGTGTGAAAACTAGATAATTTTGTAATTGTGGGATATTAAATTATATAAGGGAATCCGTTTGAACCTTTTTTTTTATTTAAATTTTTGTTTTAAATAAAACCAACAAATGTGTTCACATAGAAAAGTAGGGTTAAAAAGAAATGTATGCTTAAATCTATTCATAAAACTATAATAATTTTCTTTTTACAAGTATATACATAAAACTATTTATGGAATTTTACAAAAATTTAAATCAATATTAATTTTTTTATTGTTTTGAAAGAGATCATTTTTTACAATTAACTCCTCCCCTTCTTGCTCGGCGGTTCATCTGATTCTACGTCTATTATGACGATGTCGTCATCATCATCATCATTAGCATCGACCTCATCCGTGAGATCTATCACGACTGGCGATGATGATGATCGTGAATGCATGCGTTTCCTTGAAGAGGCATTGACGGCAGCTGCATCAGCTTCCTCTCTCGCCTCGTTGAGTTTACGCAGAGCTTCTTCGGAGATCCGTACGAAGCTCTGGTTTCTGGGTATCTCACCCGGTTCCAGAGTATTGTCATCATCATCATCATCGTCGCCGACTGGTGGTCTGACGATCTCAAAAACGATGTCGTCTCCATCATATTCTTCGTGACCTGGAAAAATAAATAAGAAAAGTATTAAATATTTGTTGGAACAATGCTTATTCTTTTTAAAAACATGAGAAAAATATTGATGCTCACTAAAGACGATGTTAACGTTTCTCGGAATGGAAATGTTCATATTTATGACCTATACTTCCTTCCCTTGCCATATTTCGGTCGTTGTTCTGGCCACTATTGAGCCATCTGTAATGAAAAACAAACAAAAAACGAGATGAGAATATTTTTCATTGACTCACACAGACACACAGATTCACACAAACACACACGAAAATATACCTACATATTACAAAAACTATACTAACCTATTTTCAGTTATTCCAAACATGCATACATGTCCTCGTGAGAGAGAGAAAGAAAGTCAGAGTATTTCTTGAGGATTAAAAGAGATCCTTATAACCGTACGGGATCGAGTCATAATTTTCTAAAAAACGCCTTTTATTACAAACAGGTTTGACTGTTTTAGTTTCGTTAACGGTGAGGATGTCGTGAAATGCGGTGCGTCTGATCATTCTAAAATTTAATTTAATCGATTCGACAGCCCTATCTACAATCATTTCGTGGATTGTATTGAAGTTTATTAGTTGTGAGTTCTTATAATTCAATGTAATCCCCTTTACCTTACATTTAGTATGAATTGTTCCACTCCCTGAAACCACTTGATAAGCGTAAAACTTGGGACCTCCAGAAACAAAAGTCTTTATATAACTCCCCTCACCGTATTCACCCTCGAGCTCGTCAGTCATTTGACCCAAAAGGCGACCAAGAGGAGGATTATACTCGCCAGGTTCGTTTTTTCGTACATAAATGCACGAGTCAGTATCATAATACAGTACCCTGCGTCCCAGGTGAGACAGGTACTCGTACAGCACTAGACGAGCCTGGGCTGTAGTGTAGGCGGCAATCACTACATTTGTATTAGATGAGGGTTTACAAGCTTCGGCCATATATTTATACGAGACACAGAGCATGTCGTCATTGACAGGTGTTATGTCAAAGACCTCTATTTCAGGATTAACAAAAAGCAGTGAAAGGTCTTTTAACGATTCTATATAACGCGATTTCATTAAATTTTTCCGTTGTCCAAATTTCCCCCAAAAAGAATTTAGACACAGTTTGGCAACTGAGCGAAGACCTGGATTTTTAGTAATCTTATCGCGATCTAAATCAACACCCTCGATTGTCGAGTGTTCATTTAGATACGCTAGTTTACCACCCTCGTCCTGACACTCGATTGGCCAACCTGAAGACTCTTGTTTGATCTTTAAGAATCTATTTATATAATTAGCAAACAAACCGCCTTCCTGTGTCTTGGGATCGTACTGAACTATTTGGTATTGCCATATTTCATAAATAGATTTTATTTTATATCCCATTTCAACTGCTTTTTTCAATTCATCTGACACCCATACTCCCTCAATTTCGCGCATACCAGGCTCATGTTGACACTCTTCCTGTTGGAGATTCACACAACAAGCGTTGCAAAGTGGAAACATGAGTTTGTCATGTACTTTGAGAGGGAGAACTGGGTGATAGAGATTTTAAGGCGGCAACACACGACACTTCACTAGTCCTTCCAAATTATTTAAATTTTCGAAAGCATCACCAGTTAAAGTTTTACACGCATCACCCACGAGTACGTTTGGGTGTCCCACGGGAAATTTTCCGTATTTTGATATGAAAGGATAGAGAGAACATATATCTATATAATGTATTGTCTCACCATCTTTAATCTCATAAAAACACGTCGTATTTCCCGTACGACCACCATAAAATGCATCTCGCGGGTTTAGAGCGTCATTTAATAATAGTGGATGATCTTTAAGAAAATGTATAATTTCAGGGGAATTTTCTTTCATTGCTTTGAATTTACATTCCCACATTTCTGTAAGAATGTAACCAGCTTTTCGTAACTTTTCGCTTTGAGCACGGGTACGTTCAAAACGCTCGTCTAGCGAATCCCCATTGTTTAGGCGGGTGTCGCGGTTAATTTTCCGACAATCCGTACACCCATGCCAGAAACACCCGTGAAATTGTAAAATATATTTATTCCCCTGGTCTTCGTAATAACCGTCTACAAGGATTCCCTCAGGTGTTCGATATTCGCGGGATCTACCTGCGTGTCTAATCTCCTTTCCGAATTCTTTCTCGCACCATAGTAGCCACTCAATGGCTATACTCGACTGATTATTAGCGCGCCTGTAGCCACCAGGAGGTACAATGCCAATTGTTTCTGGTGCCAGAAAGTTTTTACGAAACACACGCGAGCATGCCGAGGCTAACGTGACACTCTCCGAAAAGGGGCATACATGCACCACGTAGGATAGTCACATCGTTAATACAGTATTCGACCAGTTCTTTGTGAAAGTCGAATACGTACCCCGTGTCTTTTTCGAGATTTTCGTACCACTCGAAAAACTCTTTTCTCGCCTCTACAGACATAGTGTCTGGAGAATAAAACTCTGCAGCTGGTAGAGGACCCTTGTAGGTTATGTGGTCAGGCGTTTTGAAAAGGTGAGGAAAAGTACCCTTTTTAACACCATCAAACCCGAACGCTTTCGGGAGTTTGCTTAAGGGCATATGTAGATAGTTTAAACTATCTATAAATTTTACCCGACCTAGTTTCATTGTTATTATGTTGGTCCCGTTAGTTATTATATTGGGTTTGATTCGCGTGCCTTTTTTTTCAACGAGATATTTCAAAATAAATTGCGCGTCAAATGCTTTCGCATTATGCGCAATGCAAATGGCTTCGCTAAATTTATTTTGCTGCCTGGTGACTAATTCAACAAACTGTTCAACTGCATTTGTACCTTCAAAAATATGTTCTCGAAAGCCACAATGTTGGCAAATCTCCTTCATATTCTTGTTAGTTATGCAGTCTGTGCAAACTCTCTGTGCTACACAGAGGTTTGGTACGTGAATATTTTTATCGGGGTCACCAGGCATTATTTCATTTTGCTGTGTTTCAAAGTCGTAAAAAACAAAACTCATTAGTTGTTTATTTTTTACGGCTTTGTCCAGAATGGGTGAAATAAAGCATTGATGATCCGTATCACGAGTACATTTGCAGCTAGAGCAATATCTTTTTCCACACTCATGGTTTCTTTCCACCCATGAATTGATGAAGCGCGTGCAACCAGTGCAAATGCGTAAAGCATTACAAACGGACGTTTTACCGGAAAAAGATTTAGCCTTGACATGATTGTCAAAACATGTCTGTCCGTGAAATTCTCTATTACAGCTACTACATTTGATTGTAATAATGTACGGATTTTCGGCATTCGTTAAACAAGGGGTCGTGGACAGGCAAGCAGCACATTTATTTGAGCATCTATGCCCAGCAGGGTTGAGATAACTTTTATTGCATGGGATGCAAAAACCCTGCCCACAACCGTTTTCGGGGATTGTTATATCTACATCGCGCACGAGTTGATTGGTTAGCGTAGTCTGTAAGGTACTATTGCTCTTTCTAACCTGCTCATAGCGACGGGCTAGTGCACCAGAGCGAATTGTACCTCTTTCGGCGTGAATACGCGAGACTACGATAGAGTGAGGTAGACATAGATTATCCCTCTTAACACTTGTTAGAAGCGAACGCTTGCTGACATCACTATGTGTTAGAGGAATGTTTTTTCTACCAGCACCCCTCTCACCCTTAACCGAATCGAAGTTTATGATAAACGATTGGTCAATGACAAAGTCCTCGTTACTTTGTATGACACTAAACAAAATTCTACAAAATTCATCAAATGAATGACCATGAGCCATTCTAAATGACAAACCCCCACCCCCTTTTTTGAAAAAATTCGAATTGAATTGAATTCCGACCCTGTCACTACTCGATACTTTACTCACCAGGTAAATATATAATGCCCTAACAGCCTTCTCGCAATACGCGACGACCTCACCAGCCCTATTATTTTCCGGTGGATTAATGTGAACTTTAATCTCGATCCCGTTAAAGTTAAATTTCGGATAAAACCTTGATCGCTCATACTCTATTTCATAATAATTCTCCCCCTCACCTGGTTATTGTTGCTGTCGGTCCTGTTGCTGGTGTTGTTGTTGCTGTTGTTGTTGGTGTGGTTGCTGGTTTTGGTGTTGGCTACCTCCACCACCAACCTGCAAAGTTGCTACATCGTCTTCTTCCTCCTCCACCTCCTCCTCCTGCACCTCTTCCTCCTCCTCCTCCTGCTCCACCTGCCCTTCCTGCTCCTCCTCTCTTTCGGAATGGTTTGACAGACCGGCTGCTGCCTCTGCCAGTACGAGGAGATTTTGATTATCTGAGAAATGGAAATTTCATTTAGTAAATCAAATCTCTCAACCAGGATAGAATAGAACAAAAAATTTGAAGAAATACTAGCTCGAAAATTACGTAAACAATTTGTAACCGTTTTCAATCTTCCCAATTTAATTCTTTTATATTTGTTAGAAAAAATTTGTGTACATCTTTCGCGTATTTTTGAAATGTATAAAAAATATATTGAAAATATTCTGTACTATTAAACAAACTAATGCTGGAAATAAAATTTAAAGGAAAAAAGGTGATGAAAAAAAAAGATTCAGAAAGATTTAGAAAAAAGTTAATGCAAACAAGTAAAAAGTATTTCTAAAAATTTTGAAAACACTTTTGATAGTTTTTTAGATAATTCGAACCATATTTTGAGAATTTTATCACATTTTTTAATTATATTCACAATTTATACTATTGTATATATTTTAAAAGTTGATTTTGTTGAAAAATTTTTTTAAACCCATTTCAAAGATTTCTATTTTTTTTTTTTTTTTTGAATATTGAAAAAATACGGCACAGATTTTTCAAGATAAAACAAATTGGAAAGATTTCAACATATTTCAATGATTTCATAAAGACTTTTAATGCTTAAAAAAAATTTTTAATCTTTCAAAAAATTCGCCAAAATTTCAAATTCCTTCAATCATATCAGAATCACTTCATTTAACCAGGTAATTTCAGAAATTGAAATAGAATAAATATTTCTGAAAATATTTCAAAAGGTTTCAAAGGTTTTAAGATATTTTAAAGATTTTTCAAGATTTGCAAAACAATCACAAAGATTTCAAAATATTTCATTGGTTTTATAAAGATTTTGAAGATTTTAAATTATTTATTTTTAATATTTTAAATGATTTTGGTGGTTTGACAGATTTCAATGATTTTCTGATATTTCTAAAAGCTTTCAAGATTTCTCAGATATTTCAAAGATTTAAAAAAATTTTAATATTTCAAAGATTTCATAAGATTTTTCAAGATAGAAAAAATCACAAAGATTTCGAAATGTTTCAATAATTTGATAGAGGTTTTCTATTATTTGAAAAAAATTCTAAACCATTCCAAAAATTTTCAAAAATTTCGCAAAATTCCCAAGTATTTCATATTTATTCAATTATTTCATTAAGACTTCATTTAGGCAAATAATTTTCAACATTGAAAGAAAATAAATATTTTTCAATAAGATTTCAAAGTATTCAAAGATTTAAAACATTTCAATAATTTTATAAAGATTTTCAAGATTTCAAAAATATTTTTAAGATTTGAAAAGATTTCGATGTTTTGGAAGATTTAAAATATTTCACAGGTTTCAAAGATTTCGATAAAGATTGTTTTAAATATTTTAAAGATTTCACTAACATTTTTGAAGGTAGAAAAAATCAAAAAGATTTCAAAATATTTCAATGATTCCATTAAGATTATTTATTATTTCAAAAAATTTATATGTTTCAAAAAGTTACAAAAGATTTCGAAAAATTTCAAAAGATTTCATATTTTTGTCAATGATTTGAAAAAGAGTTCATTTAAGCTGATAATTTTGAATATTGGAAGAAATTAAGATTTTTTTCAATTTAAAATAGATAAAAATTGTGTAAGAAAAGGCTTACCGGAACTTCTGTTTGGAAAGCTGGAGTAGTCTCCACCATAAATGGATGGAACACTTTCATGAATTTCACCTTCTGGGACCGTTCTGCCTCCATCATTTTCGTCCTCGTCCTCATACTCCTCATCGTTGTCATAATCATTCTCCTCGTACATTATTTCTTCTGCTTCTTCCTCATCCTCCTCCTCCTCCTCTTGTTCATCATTCTCCTCAGTATCCTCGACTGGTTCTATGCGTGGTTCCACAGGCGTATCATCACCGAATCCAGGTGAATAATCGATGATATTGGCCGGAACGTGGTCAGGGATTTGGGGTTGAAGAAAACCCTCTGTATAAAGATCTCTAGCCACTAGAATTTCAAAAATAAATTATTATAAATCCACATCACACACACACTTGCACTACATAAAGTGAAAAGCACTTACTTAAATTTTGCAACATGAGGTCAGACAAATGACCACTTCGCTGCATGTATATATCATATGCTAACCTCAAAGCACTACCCGCGGCTAACATACGAGATATACGGAATATTTCCTCCGTATTGGACATATACAAAATATTTCGCAAGTGGAAAATACACTCGTCGTCCGTCAAACGACCACTAATTTCAATAAGCGCACGGATTAAATCTTCTACGAAAACCATTTTCACTGATAACTATTTCAGAAACACGAAAAAACTCTGACGTTCAAGACGTTTAGACAGAAACTGAGACAAGATGACTAGAGGGTGACTATTTAAAAGCAGTCGATATTCACCCCTCCACATGCATAGATTGTATTGCACCGCCCCCATAATTTTGGAAACTTGTCCATTGCATCTCACGCACCGGCTACAAAGCTGTAAATTCGTAGGACAATGAGTCACCAATACCTGACTTACTACACTACCCCAGAGTAAAGGCTACCTGCCGACTCTTTGAAACTCGTTCACCGACACCCTTTACGAGGTGGTCATGTTTTTCATGGAAAATTTTTTATGTGTTTCTGGTCCTCAGAAAAACAGTTGTTCTGATTTTACAGGGCTTTTACGCTACAGAATAGTGTGAAGTTATCAATGCTACGAGGTCTAATTTATGGCCCCCATAAAATTCGACTCTTTAACTGGTGCGACTCTAAAAAATAGTCTGCTTAAGTCTGCATTTTTCGTGTGTAGATAAATGCTGACTGCAGGTGCTTCCGCTTTTCACAATAGAAAACTTAGAGTACAATTCGACTAAAGATCCGTTTTTTTCTTCTTGCTTTTCATGAGTAACGCTACTAAGATTTCGAAATCGATGTATTGTCACTTGTTTCACAAAATTTCATACATTCGTTTTCAGTGATCATTCCCTATTTCCAACGAAAAAATTTGTATCCTGTTTTTTCATCTTTAGGCGGAAAAATTTTTGAGAACCTTTTCATGGTAACATTCTATTATTTCAATTTCCGAAGAATTTACCACAATGGTTTTTTGGTTTCAATAGGTAAGGTAGTAAAAACTGAAGTCTTATATCTTGTCACTGTGTTTTTTGGAAATCTCTTTCACAATTGTTCATCGATCTTTTCGATAACCATCTGCGTAATTTATAACTTTCCATTACAATTGGTTAGTTTTCTGAAAGCATGTGCTTTTTTTCATTTAACTTCTTTGCCCTGTACGACACATAACTAATTTATGGTTTTGAAACTCACAAACTTTTGTATAATTTTTTGGGGAATGGATATACTCTTGTAATTGTTACAAGAAGCAGATGTTTTTTTGTTGAATTCCTAGAAAAACCATTTCTTTTATCTTGATTTATGACATGCAGGTGTTATTTTGTGTAAATCACACAATATCAATTCTTTTGTATGATTTTAAACTCACACGTGTTCTTTTGTCTAATTTTCAGAAAATACACATTGTTTTTTGCGATTTATGGGATGCAGGTGGTCTATGGTGTAAATCACACGACTTATCGATTCTTTTGTGTAGTTGACACTATACACATATTTTCTGTGATTGATTTACGATATGCAGGTGTTCCTTTGTCTAAATTACATGACATATGGAATCTTTTGTGTAATTTACATAAATCACACATTCTTTTGTGTGATTTCCATGACATATAGATTCTTTTGTGTAATTTATAGGACAAACGTGTCCTTTTGTGTAATTTTCGTGGAAATTAGGATTACTTTGTATGATTTATGATAGACATGTGTTCTTTTGTCCAATTTCCATGACATATGGATTCTTTTGTATAATTTCTATAAAACACCTGGTCCATTGTGTAATTTCTAAGAAAAGCCTCTTTATATTCTTTCTTTGCACGTGTAACCTTATGTTTATTCTCACACTCACCACATATGGGTCTCCCCACCAAATAATACCATCCCTGACTCCTTATACATTTTACATATATAAATCGAAGCAAGAAACTATTCGAATCAGTTGAGTTTTTATATCTGAACGAGCCACTATGTCGCAAGTTAACATCGATTCAGTAGAGGTGGAATCGTCGCAGGTCTTTGATTTTTCAAAGTCCATGGCCACTCAAACTATCGAAGTTTCGCCTGATACGCAGACTGATAAAACTGCCTCCGAAACACCAAAAATGAAAAGGATCAAACCCAAATCAACACCTCTTAAACAAATACTCACTAAAGCTGCTCTTCCCAGATGAAAATTCCTGTACAGGAACCTCGGAGGATCTTGCACATGTTCCTGTACATGAAACTGCACACGAACCTGTACAGGTAATCTTGACGGTTCCTGTGCAGGAATTTGGCGAAGGAAACTGTACATGATCCTGGAAAGGAACCTGTATACAAGCTAACCTTTGAATGGTCCTGTACAGGTTCCTTCACTAAGTCAATTGAGGTGTGGGTTCATGTACAGGAACATGTTCATGATCCTATACATGAACCTGCATAGGAACTAATCCGCGAGGGTTCTCTGGTGGCTTGGCTCTCTCGATAGTGAGTTGGTTCTTAAAGGGAATAAAAGGAGGGCAAGTTCATAGCTGTAAGCGACATCAGTTTTCGCAATGGCTTTCTGTAAAGGACCCTATACGTGTTTCTGTACAGGATCCTTCCAAAGGTTCCTTTGACGGCTTTCTGTAAAGGATCCTATACACGTTTCTGTACAGGCACCTGTACAGGACCATTCAAAGGTTCCTTTGTCGGTGCAGGTTCCTTTTCAGGATCATGTATAGTTTCCTTCGCCAAATTCCTGCACAGGAACCGTCAAGATTACCTGTACAGGTTTGTGTGCAGGTTCGTGTACAGGAACATGTACAGGATCCTTCGAGGTTCCTGTACAGGAATTTTCAGCTGGGTTAAACGATTGGTCACGATGTCTACAAATTTCACGAAGAGAACCACACAACAAATGATTCTGCCAACTGTTTACGGACTTAATCATTCATTTTCGAAGACTATTCTAATTGGACTAGAGGTTCAATCGAATGAAAAATTTAAATCAGTCATTAAAATTATGAACAGTTCAGGTAGCGGAATTACCTTCGATGTGGCAACTTGGACAAATCTCCAACAACACTTGGATATAATAGAGTCGTACTTCTGTTTCGGGAATTCACCTTTATACCTGCAAGCCATTGAATTGGGCAAATACACGCTGTTGTTTACGACCGCTCACGGCAACAAAGCAATAATTCTGAGGGATGACAAGGAACGCAACGACGAAACTAACAATGGAGCGCACCATGGTGAGATGGAGGTCAAGAAGAAAAAGCTATATACACCTGAAATAGTTCTTCAGAAGTCCAGTTTCGAAGGACTGAAAAATGTTATTGTGTGTGTCGATGAAAGGTTCAGAAGAATTCAGCGATTATTGAAAAACGTAGAAGGATGTAAAGATTTTTTAATTGACACGATTGTCAATTATTTAGTCTCGGAAAATATAAAATCACCGAATGAGGATTTAATCCGTCAGATAATTAAGTTTAAATCTGCATACATCAAAAGTCAGGTAGAAACAAAACTTGAGAAACAATTCGTCGATTTATATTTTGAAATCGTGTTTATGGAACTAACAACCATCTTAATTTCATACATTGTTGGCGAGGTTGAACTTATTTTTTCTACACGTACATAATTAAATGTATTTTGTTGGAAATTCAATAAAAACAGACATGGAATTATAATTTGAAAATGTGTATATTTACTACCTGTCACTTAAAATAGTTTAGGATAATTTTAAATTTTAATTAGTAAATTAAATATTATACATACCTTTAAGTAATTATAGAATGGTTGTTATTTTAACACTTCTTTTTCAACCTAGATAGATAGAAAATAAGATTAGGATAATTAATTTGCGTTGTAATTAGTTATCTCCTTTTCCAAATCGTCCTTTACTTTTAGAATAACAGGGAGGGGGTGGGGCCCCCTCCCATTTTCCAGTTTCGATACATTCATTCGATGGGAGGGGGTGGGCCCCCTCCCCCTTTTCAGCTGAGAATCATTTATTCTATGGGATCATGTGTGACCCCTCCCCTTTTCCAAAGTGGGTGACCGCTGGACCGGGAAATGACCGGGAATTTTATGAGACCGGGAAAAACCGGGAAATGACAGTGGATTTATTTTTTGACCGGGAATTTTACAAATATTTGGAAAAAAGATCGGTCCAAGTTTGATTTCAACAGTTTTTTAAATAATTAGTTGAATTTTCATCTGTTTCAATGACGATATCATTCAGTTTATAATGCGCAATTCAAAAATCTTTGACTTACAAATGTTCTATTTTAGATTTAAATTCTTAAGCGTACATTTTTCATTGAAAGAATTTAAAAATGCTGTTTCAAAGACTTAACAATTTTTAAATTAGAAGCATTTGAAATCGAAAATTTTGGATGAAAAATATTTTTAGTTGATCAACAGTGAATATAAATTACAATGATTTTTGAAATTTAACTGTGCATTAAGGATGAATAAGTGAATAATAATTAATTTCAAAAGACGATTCGAAATCAGTTCCAAAAAGAATTTCCATCGGATTTTAACGTTAAAGATTAGACTGTTTAAATTGGAAAGTCTTAGTAGTTAAACAAATGTAAACATATGATTGAAACTTTATGAACTATTTAAAATTTTAAAATAACTTCAAAACAATATATTCATACTTAAAGACTTTTATTGAATTTAAAAATATTGTTTCAGTCTACAATTTGAAACTTGACAATTAAACATTTTTTAATTATGAAAAATAACAATTGCTAAATATTTTGAAATTTTGACTGTTCATTTAAAATCAGTAATTGTAAATCCAATATTCAAAATTAAACAAAAAGAATCAACTTTGAACGTTACAATTTTAATTGTTCTATTTCAAAAAATTCAATTCGCTAGTATAATTGCTGAATTTTGATGTATAATAAATATTGAACACCTATTATTATTCCTAGGAAAAATTCAAGTAAGTTGAATTTAGTTTCAATTAAAAATTTAAAATGATTTCAAATAATTTAAACAAATTTTCTACGTACGCCGAAAAAATTTGGCTATTCATACCGAAATTTCGGTATAAATAGCCCACGGCCTAATTTAAAACAAAATATAGATTTGTGCAGGTTTCGAACGAAAAATTTAGAAGATTTTTAAGAATTGTGAAAGGCTGCAAAAGAATGAAAAACATTTTCGTAAGATTCCTAGCAAAATTAAAAATGACTTTTTATTTTGAAAAATTAATTTTAAGAGAATATTTAAAAAGACTTCTAAAATTGTCAAAAATGAATCTGGAAGATTTTGAGGAAATATTTTTAATTTTGCAGGATTTAAACGAAATTTTAGGAAGAATTCGAATCATTTTGAAAGATGTTTAGAAAGTCTCAAAAAATAAAAAAATAAATTCATAATTTGAAGCTTTTCAAGGATTTTTGAACTATTAAAAATAAAAATATTCTAACTTCTGATTTAAGAAGTGTGCAGCTTATAACAAAAATGTAATCGTTCAATTTGTAATATTTCTAGCTTAAATTGGAGAAAATCCCGAGAAATGACCGGGAACTTTCTTCTGTGATTAAAACGGCCACCCTGATTTTCAAATTTTCAAGTTTGAAAAAATGAACCAAAAATGTACATTGTAAACAAATTTAATTAATTTTAATGAATTCATTTGAAAATTTGTTTTCCGCAGAACTACTTTCATGAAATTCAGCTTAAGATTTAAGACAAAAAGAGAATTTTCATTATAATTGTTTTTAAATCAAACATGAACCGGAGTTATTTCAAGCTAAAAAATAAACGTTGTTAAAAATGAGTTATAAAATCGAGGAAAATATTTTATTTTTAATTATAACTAGTTTTGGAAAAGAATTCGAGGTGAACTTTTGAAATAAATATTTCACAATTTTCATTGTTTATTTACAAATAGTTTTTAGGGTTTAATGTTTTTCTCTCTCACTTCAGGTAAAAGTTGCAACTATTATTTAATCTTAATGCTGTATGGCTTATTTCATTCCTTAAAAGATTCTCAGCAAATCTCACTGGTACGTTTTTATTGAAAAACTTATTTAGGAATTATAAAATTGTTATTTTTGTAAACAGTAGGTTTTCATAAATAAAATTTTTTGAATAAAAGCGTACCAATGAGATTTGCAGAGAATCTTTTAAGGAATAGAATAAGCGCTACAGCTATAGAATTAAATAAGAATTGCAACTTGTACCTGCAGAGAAAAAGAAAAACATTAAACTCTAAATAGTTATTGTCAAATAAAGAAAACCCGAAATATTTGTTTCAAAAGCTCACGTGGAGTTCTTTTTCAAAACTAGTAATAATTAACATTAGCATATTTTCCTCGATTTTATAAATCATTTTTAACAAGTTTCATTTTTTGAACGCGAAATAACATATGACAAATACTAAGAGGCATAACCAAATTTATATTTAGTTATACATATATGAAATTGATTATTTTCAATTAAAAAATTGTTATTAATTTGCTGTTGCGGTGAAAGCATATGTACATGTGTTTAATACTTAACTTTCACTAAAAACTTATATATGTATACAAAAATGTTTCATTCTATAACTTAGGCATTATTTTATTAATTTTACCTACCCCCTTTATAAGAAGTTCATTAAAACACATAATTTGTTTATTAAAATATTTGAAAATCCGAAATGAATTTAAATTAATAAATAAATAAAGTAAATATTATATTATATATTATAATACAAAATATTATAAAGTTGAGACTATTTTCTTTTCGGATATTTGAAAATTAGACGAATAATAACATATCTGATTTAATTGCGCATGAATAATAATTTGTTGTAGTTAGCAGGAATGCATTGGGATTTACGTCTAAAAGCAGTGAATTTTACGATTTTCGAAAATTATTTTTAACTCAAAAGATTTAAAAAATCTTAAAGATCATTATCTTTCACCCAGAACTATCAGAAAATTATTTTTATTCAACACTATTCCTTCGTCTATTTGGAAATCTTTTTTTTAAACACTTTTGCCTTGCATTATTTGAATTCTAGGCCAACTGCATAGCTGGCGCCGCCACACGGCGCACAGTGGGCGAAAGTGAAAATGTTCGTGACAAAATCGTAGAACTTTTGATGGGAATGAGCTAGAGGGATAATTTTTTTTTTGAAATTACAGATAAATATCTATAGAATAGAGGAACAATACGGAAAAGCTGACAGAATATATTTTTGACCTTGAAAATTTAGGTTAAGTTTGACATTTTTTGACCAAAGTTGTGTTATTTGACACCATGGGCGCTGAGAAATTATGCTTAACATGCTACATATATTTTTTATAGATTTTGTCATGCCGAATCCGAATCCGGGCTGTAAATCAGCCTAGGACCTTTTGTTCTTGAGAAAAATGCAGTTGAATGATCTACTTTAAACCTTCATGGATTGAATGATTTTCATTAATGTAAATTTGACTATTTGTCGTATTAAAGGGGTTTTCATGTCGCTGATTTCGAATCTAAAGTCAAAATGTAAACATTGAAAATGGCGGATCCAATATGGCGAATCAAAATTGCAAGACCAAGCTGATATGACTGAAAATTACTGTACTGGGGGTTTTCGGGTCGCTGATTTTGAATCTAAAGTCAAAATGTCAAAATTCAAAATATCGGATCCAATATGGCGGACCAAAATTGTAAGACCGAGCTGATATGACCAAAAATTGCTGTATGGGGGGTTTTGGGGTCGCTGATTTCGAATCTCAAGTAAAAATATCAACATCCAAAAATCCAATATGACGGAATGTCAGTGTAATAACATAACCGATTTCATTAAAAATCGCTACTTGGGGTTGCTTTATGTACTCGATTGCTAATCTAAAGTGAAAATCAAATCTGTTAAATTTCTACAAGTTTGGTCCGGCATATTGGATCCGCCATTAAAATTTTTTCAATTTTGACTCTAGATTTGAAGTCGGCTGCATGAAACTCACACGAGTAGCGATTTTTGATAAAATCGGTTGTTATTACATGGACATTGCGCCATATTGGATCCTCGTTTTTGAATGTTGACATTTTGCCTTGAGATTTGAAATCAGCGACCCGAAAACCCCCCGTACAGTAATATTTGGTCATATCAGCTGAGTCTTACAATTTTGGTCCGCCATATTGGATCCGACATTTTGAATTTTGACTTAAGATTCAAAATAAGCGACCCGAAAAACCCCAGTACAGTAATTTTCAGTCATATCAGCTCGGTCTTGCAATTTTGGTCCGCCATATTGGATCCGCGATTTTTAATTTTGATGTTTTGACTCTAGATTCGAAATCAGCGACCCGAAAAGCCCATTATTACAACAAATAGTCAAATTTACATTAGTGGAAATCATTCATGCCATGAAGGTTTAAAATAGATCATTCAATTGCATTTTTCTTACGAACAAAAGGTCCTAGGCTGATATGAAAGCCCGAATTCGGATTCGGCATGACAAAATCTATAAAAAATATATTTAGCATGTTAAGCATAATGTCTCAGCGCCCATGGTGTCAAATAACACAACTTTTTGTCAAAAAATGTCAAACTTAACCTAAATTTTCAAGGTCAAAAATATATTCTGTCAGCTTTTCCGTATTGTTCCTCTATTCTATAGATATTTATCTGTAATTTCAAAAAAAAATTATCCCTCTAGCTCATTCCCATCAAAAGTTCTACGATTTTGTCACGAACATTTTCACTTTCGCCCACTGGGCGCCGTGTGGCGGCGCCAGCTATGCAGTTGGCCTAGAATTCAAATAATGCAAGGCAAAAGTGTTTAAAAAAAAGATTTCCAAATAGACGAAGGAATAGTGTTGAATAAAAATAATTTTCTGATAGTTCTGGGTGAAAGATAATGATCTTTAAGATTTTTTAAATCTTTTGAGTTAAAAATAATTTGCCAAAATCGTAAAATTCACTGCTTTTAGACGTAAATCGCAATGCATTCCTGCTAACTACAACAAATTATTATTCATGCGCAATTAAATCAGACATGTTATTATTCGTTTAATTTTCAAATATCCGAAAAGAAAATAGTCTCAACTTTATAATATTTTGTATTATAATATATAATATAGTATTTACTTTATTTATTTATTAATTTAAATTCATTTCGGATTTTCAAATATTTTAATAAAAAATTATGTGTTTTAATGAACTTTTTATAAAGGGGGTAGGTAAAATTAATAAAATAATGCCTAAGGTATAGAATGAAACATTTTTTTATATACATATATAAGTTTTTAGTGAAAGTTAAGTATTAAACATATGTACATATGCTTTCACCGCAACAGCAAATTAATAACAATTTTTTAATTGAAAATAATCAATTTCATATATGTATAACTAAATATAAATTTTGTTATGCCTCTTAGTATTTGTCATATGTTATTTCGAGTTCAAAAAATGAAACTTTTAAAAAATGATTTATAAAATCGAGGAAAATATGCTAATGTTAAGTATAACTAGTTTTGGAAAAGAACTCGACGTGAGCTTTTGAAACAAATATTTCGGGTTTTCTTTATTTGACAATAACTATTTAGAGTTTAATGTTTTTCTTTTTCTCTGCAGGTACAAGTTGTAATTCTTATTTAATTCTAATGCTGTAGCGCTTATTCTATTCCTTCAAAGATTCTCTGCAAATCTCATTAATACGCTTTTATTTAAAAAATTTTATTTATGAAAACCTACTGTTTACAAAAATAACAATTTTATAATTCCTAAATAAGTTTTTCAATAAAAACGTACCAGTGAGATTTGCTGAGAATCTTTTAAGGCATAAAATAAGCCATACAGCATTAAGATTAAATAATAGTTGCAAATTTTACCTAAAGTGAGAGAGAAAAACATTAAACCCTAAAAACTATTTGTAAATAAACAATGAAAATTGTGAAATATCTATTTCAAAAGTTCACCTCGAATTCTTTTCAAAAACTAGTTATAATTAAAAATAAAATATTTTCCTCGATTTTATAACTCATTTGTAACAACGTTTATTTTTTAGCTTGAAATAACTCCGGTTCATGTTTGATTTAAAAACAATTATAATGAAAATTCTCTTTTTGCCTCAAATCTTAAGCTAAATTTCATGAAAGTAGTTATGCGTAAAAGCAAATTTGCAAATGAATTCATTAAAATTAATTAAATTTGTTTACAATGAACATTTTTGGTTCGTTTTTTCAAACTTGAAAATTTGAAAATCAGGGTGGTTTTAGCCAACTTTGCGGCGACCGTCAACTCTCATGATAATATTTTCCACCGGCCTCCACAGAGAAGTGGCATGGGGCTGGACAGGACCATATTTCAATTGTGAGGTTATGTTCGTCATGTTATAAATTTTTAAACACTCTAGCAGGATACATGAAGCGCATATTACTTTTCTTAGATATGGTTTTGAATAAAAAAGACATCTTCTTTTTTATTCGCATATAATTCATCACTATTAGAGCCAGGGCCGGCGCAGCCCATATTTTGCATGTCTGGAGTTTGGAGTTCGTAAAAGGGGTGAAA
>CAKNYM010047335.1:33978-59176 GCA_932195095.1 Andricus curvator | reverse complement strand
AATTTTCAACAAAAAGTGTGAAAGTTAGATTTTCAGTATAAAAAAATGGTTTTTCAACGACAAAAAACGAAAGTTAAAAAAAAAATTGTCATTGTTCAATTTTCAGATAAAGATATGAATAAAAAAATTTAATTTCCAAACAAACAGTTGACTTTCTAACCAAAGGATGAATTTTTCATTATAAAACTTCAATTTTCAACGAAAAATAAAATAGGCGAATTTTCAGTTGAAAAAAATTATTTTCCACGAAGAAAAAATTAATTTTTGAACCAAAAAATACTAAATGTAAAAAAATAGTTCAGTTTCCAGCCAAAGATATGAATTATCAACTATAAAATAATGAATCTTAAAAACAAAAGGATTTTCAACGAAATAGTCGAATTGTCAACTAAAAAAGATGATTTTTCAGCCAAGAAAATTAATTTTTAACCAAATAATTGAATTGAGTAAAAAAACATCAATTTTTAACCAAAAATGTAACAGTCGAATTCATAGTTATAAAAATTGGTTTTCAAGAACAAAAAAGGAATTTTTAACCAAAAAATAGACTGTTTAAATTTTCAGTTAAAACATATATTTCAAACAAGAAATAGAAAAGTTAAATTTTTGGTTCAAAACTAAATTTTCAACTTAAAAATTACTGAATGTAGAAATGATAGTTTAATTTTCAGCCAAAGATATGAATTATCAAGTAAAATGATAAGTCTTTAAAAAATTAATTTCCAACTGAATAGTTGAATTTTCATCAAGCATATTAAATTTTAACCAAATGATTGAATTTGTAACCAAAAAACATCAATTTTCAACGCAAAATATAATAGTTAAATTTCCAGTTAAAAAAATTGTTTTTCAACGACAGAAACACGTATTTTTAAATAAAAAATAGACTGCTAAATTTTTAATTAAAAACTAAATTTTCAATAAAATATGTCAATTTTCAGCCAAAGCCATGAAATACCAACTAAAGTGACGAATCTTCAACCACAAAAAAATGAATTTTTACCAAATAGTTGAATTTTAATCTAAGAAATATAAATTTTCGACCAAGAGGATTAATTTTGTACTAAAAGTACAACTTTCAAGCTAAGTACATGATATTTCAAGTAAATAGTTGAATTTTCAACTGTACATTTTTTCTTTAAACTAAAAATGCAATAGCTTAATATTCAGACAAAAAATTAATTGTTAACAACAATAACAAAGTTTTATCCATATAATTAAATATTAAACCAAACAAATGAATTTCCAACCAAGAAAAATAATTTTCGGAACAAAAAAGGAATTTTTAAAATAGTTCAATTTTTAACAAAATAAATGGATTTTTAATCAAACCTAGGAATCTTTAACCAAAAAGAATAATTTTTTACAACAAAAAAAAACGAATTTTCAACTAAATAGTTAGATTTTCAACCAAAGAAATTAATTTTGAACCGATAGATCAATTTTTTTACCAAAGGGAGTTGAATTTTCAACTAAAAAACATAGATTTTTAACTAAAAATGTGAAAGTTTAAATGTTCAGTAAAAAAAATGGTTTTCCAACAAAAACAACAACAATGTTAGAAAAATGGAATTGTCATTGTTCAATTTTCAGATAAAGATATGAATTGTCAGCTGCAATGATAAGTTTTCAACGAAAAAATGAATTTTTAACCAAATAATTGCATTTTTAACCAAAAAAGATAAATTTTAACGAGAATATTAATTTTTCAACCCACTGAAACTGTGTGACAAAGCATAATCCAATCCGATTAGTCTTTCAAAAGTTATACGATATACTGACGACAGCAACGACAGACAGACAGACACCGACGTAAAAACTATTTTTTCTGACTCAGGGGGCCTTAAAACGTCGACATTTGATGGAATCCACGAAAGTCATTTTTCACATAAAATCAATACCTTCTCATTATGATGAGAATGTAAAAAAGTTTATTATAATTTCTTTTGTAAAATTGTAAATTGTGTAAAACTCATATATTTTAAGAAAACTCCCAGTATAATAGAATACTGGAGATAATCTTTTCAGGAACAAATAAATTTCAATGTTTATTTAAAGCGAAAGAAAAAAAAAAAGAAAACGCCAGATACCTAATTTTAATAAAACAATTACATATTAAACTACGTTTTTAAGCCATATAAATTCTCTTTGAAATTTTCATATATTTATCAATGCAATGTGGCTATTTTTCTCAATTTTATAAAGCACTCTTAATATTAATTTCATAAAGCATATCCTTAGATAAATATTTTCAATAAAAATTTCAATTTGTATTTACTCTGAAAAAATATTTTTAAATTATCACTGAATCCCTGCAAAGAAAAAACATTTTGCTGAGACTTTTTAAAACTTTTTAGTCATGAGCTTAAAATATTTTTAAATATTTGAAATTTAAAATTAAACTTGTTTTAGGCCATGAACGTATGGAAGTGGATTCGGCAAGATGTTCTAAGTTCCATAATAAATTATTTCAGAATTTAAATTGTTTTATTATTTGAAATACTTGTACTAAATATTGTTGGATTATTTAATAGCAGAAATATTTTTTCAAAAGTATATTCATGTATTATTTTAAACTTTTCTCAAACACTTTACTCTTTCTGGATCAAAATAATGAAATAATAGCGAAACATTTTTTTGCAAACACATACTTCATCAAATATTATTTTTGAACTATTTTCCGGAAATGGAATTTCTAAAGAAAATACAAAATGTCACTAAAAGTGATTTTTTAAATTATTTAAGTGTTTGTTGAAAAAGAATCCTGTTATTTCATTATTTTAATTAGGAAAGAAATAAAATTAATATTAAGCAATTTGAATTTGCCGCTAAAATTTCCATGAAAAACCAGTGAGATTTCACTGGAAATCAGTGAGATTTCACTGGAAATCAGTGAAATTTCACTGGATCATTTTAAGAGAGTTATTTGTGGATGACCCCTGAGGTCCCTTATTTTCTCTCATTTACGGACTCGAATGAGGCAACGAGTCAAGTACGTACGATTCACATTTTCTGATTGGCAGCCTTTTACGTCGTAATTGGAAAGGGCACTCTTCTCTTTGAAATCTGAAATTACGAAGCTCTTCCTAAATACAGAAGATGGGAAAGACAGAATCAAGGTACGAGATTTCCTCAAAATTAAAACGCACAGCTTTTCTTCAAGGAGCTTTAATTGTAATTAATTTAGACTTGAAGCTACTAGTACTTCATTTGTCTTGAGGAGACAATTAGTGCTTATAATGAGTGAGTTCACTTTGATTTTAACATATTGAAAATAAATTTTGGATAAAGTTCCGAATAGCGCTCACCTCCGATTTTTTGATAGTCCGTATATTCATATATTTTGACGCGCTGATTAATTAATTAAAAAGTTATAGTGAAAATTGGGGCAAATTTTATACTCATAGTGAAAACCACAAAAACTCTATCAAAGATATAGTTTTTCAAGCTCATTTCGAGAACGATTAAAAATTTTTTAAAATAATTGTTCTATCCATTTTTTTCGTATGAGTGAAATTTTTCCAGATGTTTTTCAATAAAAATAAGAATTTTATAATATTTAGCAATATTTTATTTGTCGATTGAAATAGACAATCATAAATCAAATATTCAAAACCAAACACATTAAATCTGATTTTTTGGAATGGAAATACTTCAATCATTAAAATTGTAGATTGCTAAATATTGATCTTTGTTGGTAAAAAAGGAATATTGTTGGTTCTAAATTCATCTTTTTTCGTTGAAAACAATTTTGAAACTGTAAATCCAACTATTTAGTTGACAAATAATCTGTTCTGATTCAGGATTTAACTATTTTTTTAAAATTATTTTGTTATTGTTGAACTGAACTACTTGGTTGAAAGTTTAATTAATTTATTACTTTTTTTTTGAAGATTCATGTCTTGTGTTTGAAAATTAAACTATTTTGATAAAAATGAATTTTTTTTGCTCAAAATTAATATTTCGAACTGAAAATTTAACTTTTTGATTTTTGGTTGAAAATTAATATTTTTAGCAGAAAATTCAACTGTTTGTTTAGAAATTCATTTATTTTAATGAATATTCGTCTTATTTTATAGAAAATTAATCTTGTTGGCTGAAAGTTCACTTTTTTGTAAATAATGTTTTTTGAATCTGTGAATTCAATTATTTGGTTAACAATTAATTTGTTTTGTTCAAGGATTAAACTAATTCGTTGAAAATTATTTTGTTGTTGTTGAATTTAATTACTTAGTTGAAAATTTAATTAATTTATTAAAACATTCTTATTTTGTTGAAGATTCATCTCATTGGCAAAGAAGTAATCTAGTTCGTCACAAGTTGATATTTCTTAGTTCAAAAATCAACTTTTTTTGTAGAAAATTCAACAATTCAATTGCAATGTTTTTCTTGATTACAAAATCATTCTTCGTTGAAAATTAATATTTTCAACTGAAAATTTAAACAATTGGTTGGAAGGTGGAACTTCTTTATTGGAATTATATTTTTTTGGTTGAAGATTCATCTACATATTAGTTTGAAAATTCAACTATTTTGATGAAAATTCAATTTTTTGTTCAGTGCTACATAATTGACATAATAAATTATTATTTTTGACTGAAAATTAGTTTTCTTTGATAAAAAATTATTTTTTCAACTGAAAATTCAACTACTCTCTTTTTGGCTAAATGTTCATCTTTTGGATTCAAAAATTCAGCAAAGTGATCGAATATTCATGTATATTATTATACCATTAAGCCATTTCCCTTTCGAGGTAGGCGTGACTTGCTCGGTTGGAAAATAGTAGTGTGTATATGGGTATATAGGTATAAGGTAGGTAGGTATATAGGTATGAGGTAGATAGGTATATAACTGTTAGGTATAGATATTTTAGATTGATCTGGAATTCTAGTGTTATTTATTTAAATGACACGTTTATTCCGCAACACTGCTCCGACCCAGGTTGCTGATCAATCTCTCTAGCGATCAGCCCAAGTGAAGAGCCTCACAAAATTGTTATGTATGGTTCTCCACTTGGGCCCATTAGTATCCAAGGTCTTTGTTTCAGGCGTCATTCATTCTACTGTCACTGTTTACAAACTATTTGTCGCCACACTTTTCTGTCCTGGCATACTACTCTAGCTTCCTTCACGTCCATGCATTTTTTCATGCAAGCTCTTGTGTTTCTATGGCTTCTTATGTCTCTACGGATTAATGTCTCATTTACAGATTCTAACCATTCTTTCGGCGGTCTACCTCTGGGCATTCTGCCATTTACTTTACCTTTATACACTTGTTTGGTCAGTCGTTCATCTTTCATTCTTTCAAGATGTCCGAACCATCTTAACTGATTTCTTTCCCATGTGTCAACTATTGTCTCTTTTGCACCACATTCTTTGAGGCTGGTCTCGTTTCGGACTTTGTCCATCAGTGTTTTCCCGCATATTATGCGCAGAGGTTTCATGCCGATCGCGTTAATTTTACTCCTGTCCTTTTCTTGACAGGTCCATGTCTCGCTACCGTATAGTACAGTCGGTACGAATATAGAATTATGTATGGCCATTTTAGCTTTTTTTGATATGTTTTTATTTGTTAGGATGGACCCTGCTGTACCGATAACCTGCTTACCCTTATTTATGCGCCTATCTAACTCCCCATCTATTTTTCCGTCGCTAGTGAATAGACTACCTAGATATACGTACTTGTCAACTTGTTCTAATCTCTCATCATTTAGGACAATGTTGCACATTGTTTTCTCACTTTTTCCTTCAAACACCATGATTTTTGTTTTATTTACGTTAATTTTGAGGTCCATGTTTTTCATGCTTGTATTAAGTTTATTCAACATTCTTTGCAAGTCCTCGATTGATTCTGCCATAACAATCTTGTCATCTGCGAAAGCTAATCCACGTACCTTGACTGTTTGGAGATTTACACCTTCTTCGTCGAAGAGTGCAATTCTTAGACACTTATCCATGAATATGATAAATAGCCACGAGGACATAACGCATCCTTGTTTCACGCCTTGCATAATATCGAACCAGTCACTCAGTTTCCCATTTACCCTTACACTCGCTTTACTACCTGTATATATTGTTTTTATTGCTTGTAGGAGCCCTCCATTTACTCCGTACTCTAAGTTTATTTCTATTTACTTTGTCGAATGCTTTTTCTAGGTCAATAAATGCACAGAAAACTTTCTTTCCTACTCTCAAGCTTTTTTCTGTGATCTGTCTTAGGCTAAATATCTGATCTGTACATGAGCTTCCTGGCATAAAACCACTTTGGACTTCCCATATCTTTTCTTCTGTGATTTCCATTACCCTACGAATAAGTATTTTTGAGTATATTTTACTTACGGTACTTAGTAGGCTGATACCTCTGTAATTACTGCAGTTGCTTTTATCTCCCTTTCTTTTGTATATTGGTACGATAATCGCTTTTTTCCAATCGTCTGGGACTTTCCCCGTCTCGATACATAAATTTATTAATTCGCACAACCTATGAGGTATGTACTCGCCACCGTATTTAAGCATTTCAGCACTAATACTGTCTATGCCAGGAGCCTTACCGTTTTTCAAGTTCTTGATTATGTCTCGGACCTCAGTGACACAGATTTTTTCAATTGGGTTTTCTAATGCATTATGTTCTATGTCGCAGTTTTGTTGTCCTGTATCTTCACCTCCTAATAGTTCTTTAAAAGAGTCTTTTAAAGCGTCTACTATCTCGTCTATATCATATAGCATTTCACCTTTGCTGCTTCTCATGCTGGCAAACTCTGTACTCTTACTTTCCTTCAACTGTTTATATAATAGTTTCATAATTCCTTCAAAGTAGTTTTGTATTTTGTTCTCTTCTTCTGTTCTGATTTTTTCTTTACTCTCCTTGACTAGTCGTTTCATTTTCCTCTTTTTGTCTTTGTAATCATTTTTGAGTCTATTTCTCTCCTCATCGCTAAGACCTGTCATGTTTAATGTTCTCTTGTGCGCTTTTTTCTTTTCTTGCTGGGCTGCTTGAATTTCATCATTCCACCACGCATCACCAGACTTTCTTCCTACTACTGCCGTACCACACACTTCAATTGCAGTTTTAACAATGATATCCCGTAATAAAGCCCACGCGCCCTCTATATCTTTATTGCTCGTAAGCGCTTCCCAAGTTGCCCTATCTACGCGTTCGCTTAACTTATTTTGAAACTCTATTCGCACTTCCGGTTTCTGTAAATTTTCAATTTTTATTCGAGTTTGTTTCGTTTTTTCTGTTCTCTTTCTTTTCCATCCCCGGCCTGAGTCTATTTTAGAGATTAAAAGGTAATGATCAGTATTGCATTCGGAACCCCTCATGACTCTTGTATCTTTGACTAGTTCTCTCACACTGAGAGACTTTTTGTTAGAATAAATCATAAAAATGAATGAGAATTTAGTATAATATCGTTCCAAAATAGGGAAAACAGGGTTTGCGTATCAAAAATTAATATAGTGGTTTTTAGCCGGCAGAATTAATATTTTTGTTTGAACAAATGGAAAGAATGTTGCATTAACTCTTATAAAACTTGCGAGAATTTAAAATTCACTATATCAAAGTTGGCAAGCGAAATTAAAACGATAGTAATACAATTTATTCGAAAGAGTGAAAACATCTTTTGAAGTTGCCATACAAAGCATATGAGAATCTCAAACGACTATATGAAAAATAACTCCCTCCACCAAAAGATTCAACCTTCAGAAGGAGGAACTAAATACACAAACTAAATACAATTATATACGGAAACACGCGTACAATTATAATTTGTATTATTATATACTTAATTTATTCACTACATACATAATCGCACGCTTAATCGCTATGAAAAATCGGAATCGCTGCGGCGAGATTCGAACCTAACTTACCCGAAGCACTAACGCATTTTATTCCTAACAACTAAACCCCACGGCTAACTTATATTATGGAATATTTGGCAAAAATCTCGGCAAAGCTGCGTCGCTTGACAATTCAGGGCAGTATGCAAAATATCTGGGCCCTGTTTCACGAGTGATTTGTTGCTTCAAAAATTTGGTTAATGGATAGGTTAAACATTTTATCACTTTCAATGATTGAATTGATTTTTTATAAAATACATTTTTTTTAAAGGAAATGATAATATTCTTGTATGAATAACATTATCCAATCTGATATCTCAGTAACTCATTATAATAAACCTGAGTGTATTTAGATGTAATATTTTATAAATTGCACTCATTTAATTAAATCTTATTATCTTAGTGTATAAATTTCGAGAGAAAAAATTCCTCATGTTTTGAATCCCATAGTAAATGAATGAATTGAAAATAGAAAGAGTTAACTTTTATTTAAAATGTTGTGAAACATAACCTTTCGGTATACATGTGATAAAAGCGCCTGTTTCACTACTACCAAGCATCTTTTGACAGAACTAAGGAGTCAGATATAAATAATGTGTACAATATTATATATTAATTAAAAAAAATATATATTTTCTGATAGTTAAAAGATTGTAGTAATAAAACATTGTTGAATATTTAAAAAAGAAGTTTGTGATTTTGAAAATTAACGCATTAAATGCTCTTTTTCCAATTTTTGAAAATCTGGACAGGGATTGGAGTAGAGAATAGAAATAAAATAAAGGTATAATTAATTTTCTCGTTCAGCGAATTTTTTGTTTCAAGTAATTTCTTAAAAATAATAATAATGGGATTTTACAATATTTACATGCATTAATCTAATTTCTAATTGAACCGAATTTGATTTGGACCGACCGCGGCCGGTGTTCCATGCGCTCCATATTCGGCTCTGCTCAATCGGGCTCGATCGGAAAACGGCGGAAACACTCGAGGAGCATTCTCAAACGAAACTATATGAAAAGTCAACAATAAGGATTTCATAGTTTGCTATGCGTCTTAGGTTTCTGTCAACGTCATATAGACAATATCAATTTCTAAAATACGTTTTTGAGATTATGATATTCACTATTTTTCTTATTCAAATTATTTTTCGAAAACTCAGTAAAAAGAATATCACTTTATCATAGTGTTAATTCTTGAAATAGAGATTCATAATATTTCGTATTTAGAATACTACATTGTCGTCTTCGTGTTTTAAATACTCGTATGATAATATTAAACTTCGGTACTGTAATACGAATAAGTGTAATAAAACCTCGGTTTTCCCTATTTTGGTACGATTTTATACCAAATTCTAATTAATTTTTTTCATTTATTCTAACAAAAGGTCTCTCAGTGTAGTCTTTCATCCGCAATAACGAAGTCAATTGCACTGCGGTTATTTCCTTTACACCAAGTGTACGTGTGGATCATTTTATGTCTAAACCAAGTATTGGTAATAAATAGGCCCTTTTCTAAGCATAAGCTAACTAATTTTTCCCCGTTATAATTTTTTCTTGTTGGATCACCAAAATTGCCTAGCACCCTTTCTGTATCTGTGTCCTGGCGTTGGACGCCGACCCATCCGTTCATATCTCCTAGCAGAATTATTCTTTCACCTTGATCGCAAGTACTTATTGTGTGATTTAAAGTGTCCCAGAAGGCGTCTTTGACTTCTCGCGGTTCACTGTCAACTGGGGCGTAGCACGCTATGATAATTAATCTTCTGATTCCTACCTTTGTTCTAGCCCACAACAATCTGGGAGATACAAAATCATGATCTTTGAGATGCTGTCTTGCTTTTTCATTCATAATTAAACCGACCCCTTGACTACGATTTTATTCACTACCTACTCCTGACCATATTTCAAAACCGCCTTTCAACACCCCATTTTCTATGTTTCTACTTTCGCAACCCTTTTTCTTCGTCTCAGGTACACATAAAATATCTAGTTTCCTAGCATGCATAGTTTCTCGTAGTTCTCTTACTTTAAGATCATTCACTCCTCTAGCATTCCAAACACCCAGTCTCCATTCATCGCCTGAAACTCGACCTTTACGTTTACCGTGTGTATGCATTTCGTCAATCCAAGTTTCAGTCCATTCCGAGGCTACTTTATTGTTTGTATTATTCATGTTTAGATTGTACACCCAACTAACAGAGAGAAAGGAAACCGAGAGTCTCAATTGGTTGGTGATTTATGCTGAGGTTACCAGCCTTCAGCAGCGTTGTATTTGATAGGAGTTAATATGTGCCCAAAGCCGAATCCTGGCCTACCTGTAAAACCAATAAGTCTTTTTTTTTTTTTTTTTTTTTAATTTGAAAAAGAGTTATATATAGATATAGATGAAATTTGCTCCTGGTTGAAATATTAAAATAGTTATAATAATTGAACTGCAATATTATGATTTAAATCCTTAAAAATCCCAAAAGCACTGAAATTAATATTTAGAAGAAGAAAATTTTCAATAACGTCGCAATAGAAGTTAAAAGTTCGGAATAATGAGTGATTTAGAAAGATTTTTCAGGGATAATCTCGGATAAGTTAAAGAAACCTCTGAAATACCGTAATTTCCCTGATTTATCGCGTGGAAATTCTTTGAAAAGGGATCAGAAAATTATTACAAAAAGTCAGGGAAAAACCATGAAATTAATTCCTGTAATTTGTCAAAAAGAAGCCCTACCCCAACATGTCAGGATTTTCAAGAAATAAAAGATTTGGAATTTCTTTCAAACCATTAAAATCAATTGGAAATTCCTTCGCATACCTAATTCTTTCAAATTCGATAAAGAGCCATATATAAACATATATGTCAAATTTTCTCGTGCTTGAAATATTGAAATACTTATAACAATTGAACTGAAATATCACAAGTTTAAGGAAAACTTAAAATGCATTTAGGAATCTTTGAAAACAGCGCGTCAAGTGAAACATCATCAGTTTAATTTTTGAGTTTTTAACCGCTTTGAAGTATCTTTAGAGTTTACCCCCCTCTCCCCATTAACCTTACATGAGGCACGATAGTCTAAAATTTTTATCAAGAAATTTCATCATTATTTGAAGCTTTGAGCTTTAAAAATTTTGTTTCAGTAAAATTAATACAAATTGATCTAAGAAAAAAAGAACTTATCTTTAAAAATATTCTCCAGGCTCTCTTCTATTTTCTGTCCAATTTCAGGTTACACTTGAGGCTATACTTTGTGGAAAATTTTTAAATTTTATATTTGATATTTGGTTTCTTCCCTTATTCTCGAAAAACACGACTGGTTTCCTGAGACAGTTGAGACGAACTGATCCCTTCTTTTTTTTTAGGACAAAAGATGACCATGTGTCTTGCATTAGTTTCCAATAACGTCGCAATAGAAGTTAAAAGTTCGGAAATTGAGTGATTTATAAAGATTTTTTTTGGGGATAATCTCGGATAAGTTAAAAAAAAAAAAAAACCTCTGAAATACCGTAATTTCCCTGATTTATCGCGTGAAAATTCTTTGAAAAGGGGTCAAAATATTATTACAAAAACTAAGGGAAGAACCATAAAATTAATTCCTGGAATTTGTCAAAAAGAAGCCCTACCCCAGCATGTCAGGATTTTCAAGAAAGAAAAGATTTGAAATTTCTTTCAAACCATTAAAATCAATTGGAAATTCCTTCGCATACCTAATTCTTTAAAATTCAATAAAGAGCCATATATAAACATATATATATGTTTATATATGGCAAATTTGATATATATATCAAATTTGCTCCTGGTTGAAATATTAAAATAGTTATAATAATTGAACTGCAATATTATTAAAAAATTCCACTTTTTTGGTAGAAAATTAATCTTCTAGCTTGAAAATTTATTCATCCTGATTGTAAATATTATTTGTGAAACTTTAAATTCAACAACTTGGTCAATAATTGATTTTTATTATCAAAATTAAATTTTTGAACTGAAATTTTCAGTGTTACATTTTGGTTTGAAAATGGATATTTTGTTGTCTAAAATTCAACGATTTATTTAAAAATTCATCTTTCTTGATTGAAAATAATTTGTGAAACTGTGAGTTCAACTACTTGGTGAATAATTAATCTGTTTTGTTTAACGATTTAACTTTTTTTTTTTGAAAATTAGTTGTTTTGTTGAATTCAACTACATAGCTGAAAGTCGAACTAAATTTGAAAAAATTATTTTTCTGGTTGAAGATTCAATGCTTTATTTAAAAATTTAACTATTTGATTTTTTTAGCTCAAATTTAATTTTTCTAACTAAAAATTTAACTGCCTCATTTTTAGATTGAAAATGGACATTTTATAGTCAAAAATTCAAATATTTGATTCAAAATTTATGTATATTTTTCAATATCGTCTTTTCTGCTGAAAAATTAATCTTCTTTTATATGAGGCTCATCTTTTCGGATTGATAAACCATCTTTTTTTAAAAAGCTCAACTATTCGATTGCAATTTTTTTTCTTGACGATAAAATCATTCTTGATTGAGGATTAATATTTCTAACTGAAAATTCAAGTAATTGGTTGAAAGGTGAACTACTTCCTTGAAAAAATATTTTTTTGTTTGAAGATTCATCTATTTGTTTGAAAATTTAACTATTTTGTTGAAAATTCAATTTTTTCTTTAAATCTTCATAATTTGCATTGCAAATAATTCCTTTTGGCTAAAATTTCGTTTTTTGTGGTTTTGGGTAGAAGTGATTTTTTTCGTTAAAATAATATATAGAGTATGACTTATTATTGTAAAATTTTATTATTACATTTTTAGTTAGAATAATTAATATTCAAACAAGAAAAAGGGAATTTTCAACAAAATAGTTAAACTTTCAAGGAAGCTGATAAAATATTTGATAAAAAATGAATTTTCTACAAAAAGTGTAATAGTTGGTATTTTCACAAAAAAATAGTTCAATTTCCAATAAAAAAAAACTGTTAAATTAAACCAAAAAGTACGGATTTTCAACAAAATAGTTGAATTTTCAACCAAGAAAGATTGTTTAATCAATAAAGCAATAAAAATCTCTTTAAAAATGTTGAATTTTCAAGTCATAAAAATGAATCTTTGAAAAAAAGTCGAAATTACAGCACAAAAATATGTATTTTCTACCAAAATAATTTAATTTTTACTGAAAAAGACGATTTCTCAAAAAAATAAGTAACCTATTAACTAAAAAAGGTGAATATGATAACAAAAATAGAATAGTTACATTTTTAGTCAACAAAATAATTTGTAACCAACAAAAATGAAATTTCAATAAAATTTGTTAGGTTTTTAACCAAAGAAATGAACTTTTAACTAAAATGATGCAGCTTCAATCAGAAAAATAAATTTGTGATCAAATAGTTGAATTTTCAACTTCCTACAAAAAAAGACAAATTTTCAACAAAATAGATGAATTTTCAAATAAAAAAGATAAATTTTCAACAAAAAATAGAATAGTTCAATTTTCAGTTAGATGAATACGCCTTCAACCAAATAAAATAAATTTTGCAGAAAATAGATGAATTTTCAAATAAAAAGATAAATTTTCAACCAAGAAATTGAATATCTATCAAAAAAATTTTTTTACAAAAAATGGAATAGTGAAATTTTTAGTTAAGAAAATTAATTTTCAATAATAAAAACTAATTTTCAACGAAAAAACTGAAAATTAACTTTCTACTAAAAAAAGGCACATTTTTTTAAAAATAGATGAATTTTTAACTATAAAATATGAATTTTCAACAAAAAATAGAATAGTTTAATTTCCAGTTAGAGAAAAAACATTTAAAGCAAATAAATTAAATTTTCAACCAATCAATTGAATTTTCTGTCTATCAAAAAACAAAAATTTAACTCCAATTTAGTCAAATTTTTAATTGAAAAATTAATTTTCAATGAAAAAAACTAATTTTGTACCAGCGAAATGATTTTCCAAGCAAAAAAAATAATTTTCTACCAAAAAAGAATAATTTTCAACAAAATACGTGAATTTTGAACCACATATTTTAATATTTGATGGAATTTTCAACTTAATACATAGTTGAGTTTTCAGCCAAAAAGGGGAATTATGCGCAGTCAACAAGAAAATTAAAATTTTACCAAAAAATGCAAAGTTTCCACAAAATACAGAATTTTTCAAACAAATATTTGAATTTTCAACTGCAGCAGATTGATGTTCAACCAAACTTGAAATAGTTACATTTTTTCTTCAATAAAATAATTTCCAATAAAAAAACTAATTTTCAAGCCAAATAAATAAATCTTGAACCAAAAAGCTTAATTTTTTATCATAAAAGATTAATTGTTAACAGAATACATGAATTTTTTACCGAACAGGTGAATTATTTGCCAAGAAGATTAATTTTCAGTTGAGAAATAATTTTAAAAACATGTCAACAAAATACATAAATTTTGAACAAAGAAAAAGAATATTTTTTCAACTAAAATGATGAATCATTAACCAAAAAAATGAATTTTTAACACAGTAGTTCCACTTTCAAATAAGTAGTTGAATTTTGAACCAAAAAAGGTTTTTCAGTCGCTATTCGCGATTAGTAAGAATCTTGAAAATTTAATCAAATAGTTCTCAAATGATATAAGATTTTCTATAAAATCCATAAAAAAAGGTTGAAAAATAGACAAATTTTTTTTTTTAAAGAATGGTTAATCAATGTATTTGGTTAAATAATTGTCTTTTTTGTTGTAAAGTTAAGCTTGTTGGGACTGTTGTTAAATTCAACTATTTGGTTGAAAGTTGAATTACTTTGTTAAAAAGTAATTTTTCCGGTTGAAGATTTATTTCTTTGTTTGAAAATTTAACTATCTTGTTAAAAATTCATTCTTTTGGCTGAAAATAAATTTTTCGGAGGCTACTATTTTCAGGTTGAAAAATTAACTTTCTCTTAAAAAATTCGACAATATAATTATAATTTTTCTTCCTTCACTACAAAATCATTCTGGGCTGAAAATTAAGTTTTTCCACTGAAAATATTCATATAATCGTGTAAGAGTTAAAATACTTCCTTAAAAAATCATTCTTTAGGACAAAGAATAATCTCTTTCTTCAAACATTTAACTATTTTGTTTGAAATTTATTTTTCCGGCTCAAAATAAATTCTTCTAACTAGAAATGTAGCGGTTCCATTTTTGGTTAAACATGGATCCTTTCAAAATTCAACTATTTTTTGTTAATTTATGTATTTTGTTGAATATTCGTCTTTTTTGGTAAAAAAAAACTATTCTTTTTGGTCGCTAATTCATATTTTCGGGTGAAAAAATCAACTTTTTTGTAAAAAATGCAACAATTTGACTGCAATTCTTTAACTGTTTATAAAATCATTCTTGATTATAAAATTGATTTCTTTAACTGAAAATTCAGCTAACTGGTTGAAAGTTGAACTACCTTGTTAAACAATAATTTTTTGGTTGAAGATTCATTTACTTGTTCGAAAATTCAACTAATTGGTTGAAAGTTGATTTACTTTGTTAAAAATTAAATTTTTTGTATGAAGCTTTATAATATTCATTAAAAATTCATCTTTTTGATTGAAAATTGAACTATTTTGTTGAAAATTAATTTTTTTGGTTAAAGTTAATTTTTCCAACTGAAAATTTAAGTGTTTCATTTTTGTTCAAAAATGGATATTTTGTAGTTGAAAATTCAATTGTTTATTTGAAAATTCACGAGATTTGTTGAATATTTGTCTTTGTTAGTAAAAAAGTAATATTGTTGGTTGAAAATTCATCTCGCTTGGTTCAAAATAATTTTCGAAACATTTAATTCAATTATTTGGTTGAAAATTAATCTGTTATGGTTGAGGATTTAACTATTTTGTTAAAAATTAGTTTTTTGTTGATTCTAACTACTTGGTTGAACGTTCAACTACTTTGTTACGAAAAAATTTCTTTTTCTATAATTCGCGAAAAAGTTCCAGTTTTTCCACCTGTTTTTGGTGTAAAAAGTTACCGATTTTTGCTCGATGACGTGGCGCATGCGCAGTGCCGACCTTTCCGGGCAACAGTGACAAAAGTGGACAGATGCAGTGGAAAAAGTAAATGGACAGTGATAAAAGTGAGGCACAGTGGAAAAAGTAAATGTTATTTCGGGTGGGTTCGTGCTGCCTCGGGTGGACTCGTGCATCGTGCGCAGCCAACTTCATTCTATTTTCCGACTGTCGTCCCTAACCTAAAAGCAATTTCCTGAAAAGTCTCGAGTTGTGTATTTTGTATGTACTTTTGTCACTTGGCAAAAGCAAAAAAAAACCGTCATAGTTTCTCCAAAAATACTGTGCTTCGTCTTTTTCACGAAAAATCGGAAGTTTTGAAGCCCTCAACTTTATGGGCCAACTATTCAATTGTGAGAACCAACTTATTATTACTGCCGTATTATTGCCATGGTTTTGATAATTGCCATTGTCATTGTTGCGTCAATCGACAAAAAATCGCCTTCTTTTTACACAAAAAACAGGTAAACAAAAACTAGCACTTTTTAACAAATTATAGAAAAAGTATCGTGTCCCACACATTGAAAAAGCGACGATTTAAAACTCGTGTGATAGCCACCCTCGCTCCGCTCGGGTAGCTAACTTCACACTCGTCTTAAATCTCTCGCTTTTTCAACTTGTAGCACAATATACTATTCTTGAACATTTTATTTGAGATTACATCTAGCTTATTGAAAATAAATTTTTTTTTTGCTGGAAATTAATTTTTTTTAATGAAAATTCAACTATTTGGTGAAAAGTATGTTTTTTTTGTAGAAAATGCAACTACTTAGTTGAATTTATTTGAAATTTTTTTTTTCGTTAAAATAATGGTAAAAATATGACTTTTCATTGATGCTTTTCTCGAACCATAAAAATCACTCAAGAGGAAAATTCCATTGGAGAATTTTCTTTTAGAGGGCCCTTAAAATACTTTTCTCGTTCTTTCGCCAAATCGCAGGAGTTTATCAAACCCAGTGAAAAGGCTTGCCAAGTTAATCGGCGCTGTGTGTACTCTTTGATAAAAAAGTTGTTATTCTCCCCGGCCCCCCCCCCCCCTTTTCGTCCGCATATATTTTTCCCGAAACGAGATGGTCGGTTGTTCCATTTGCAGTCCGCTTGCCCAGATAAAATCCAATCCAAGCAAGCCTCTCAGATAAGACTCCCTTCCGTTTATGGTGCATTGGGTAACCGGTAACGCAATCCACGGGGATTCAAATCCGTTTCGAGATATGATTTATGTTATGGTACCGCGCGCATCGTAATGCACGTAGAAAAGTGATACCATTGTGTGATACGAAATACCGCATCTCGATTTGCATTCTAGGTAAATGCACGCGGTCGGAACGACCGATTTCACGATTCTATTTCCTAAGATCATAAAGTACCTCCGAGAGGTGGAAAATTGAGCTCTCGTCTTTTTTCTTTTTTCTTCTTTTTAAATCAATATTTCTCTCCTTTTTATGAGTTCTGGATATTCGGTTGAAACGTTACAGATGTGAGTTTTTAATGATTATTTCAAAGAAACAAATAATTGATTTAGATATTTAATTTTGGACTAGAGAAATCAATTTTGAACGTAAAATGGAACAGTTGAATTTTCAGTAAGAAAAATTAATTTTTGGGAAAAAAACGAATTGAAATTTAAGAATTTTAAATAAGATTAAAATCAAATTCAAAATCATATTTAACGTCCAATACTCAAGTTAATGTATAGAATTCCTGAAAATAAAACCAGAATCCAAGGATTAAATTTGGACAACCACCACGAATCCAACGTGTCTGCACGTGTGACCAAGTTACAGGAAAAAAGAATTTTTGTATAGTTTCTGGATTTTTGTAAATAATATTACCAACAACTATTTGAAAACCCATGAAAACGAATTTTTAAATATTGAGAGTTCTACAAATTTTTTGAACGAAATCTCTTGAAATTTTTTGGAATCTCTTTAAAAAACTTTGAATCTTTAAAATTCTTCGAAAGTCGTCGAATTCCTTTATATCCCTTGAAACTGTTGAAATCCGTAAGAAATCCTTTAAATAAAGTTTAATTTATTTCATCAAGTTCTCTAGAAATTTATCAAAATCCCTTGAAATGGTAAAGATCCATTGAACGAAGTACACATTTTTGAAATTCCATCAATATAAATAAAATTAAAATTATTCATTCAGTTTCTCTGAATAAACAGTTTTATGATATATTATTTTAGTGAAAATTCATCTTTTTTTACGGAAATTAACCAATTAATTGTTTAAAATTCCGCTTTTTGGTATACAATGAATCTTCTTGCTTGGAAATTCATCACTTTTGTTGAAAATTGAACTGTTTTTAAAAATTTTTCTTGGTTGAAGATGCATTATTTTAATTCGAAATTCATCTCCTTGGTTGAAAATTAAACTATTTTGTTGAAGAGTGAACTATTTTATTGAATTTGTTTGTTCTTGTAAATACCTAATTTTTAATTGAAAATATAATTATGCAACTTTTAGTTGAAAATTTATATTTTTTAATTGCAAATTCAACTATTTGGTTAAAAATGTATCTTCTTCAGTTGGAAGTTCAACTACTTGTTTCAAAATTGATGTCGTTTGTTGAAAATTCATCTTTTGCTGTAGAAAATTAATCTTCTCGGTTGAATATTTTTTTTTTTAAATTCAAATTATTGGTACAAAATTCAACTATTTGGTTGGTAATTAACCTTCTTGGTTGAAAATTATTTTTTTTTTTAAATTCATGTCTTTGGTTGAAAATAGCACTATTTTTTTTTAATTAATTTTTTTTAGAAAAATATTATTATTGTTATAAAATTATTATAAAATATTATTCCATTTTGTATTAAATTTTTTTTTTAAGAATTTAACTATTTTGTTAAAAATTAAGGTCTTTGGTTGAAAATTCGTCTTTTTTGCTCGAAAATTGATCATCTTGGTTCAAAATTCAACTATTTGTTCCAGAATCAACTGTTTTCTTAAAAATTCATATATTTGGGATGAAAATTCAACTGTTTTGTAGAAAATTTGTATTTTTGGGTTGAAAATTCTACTTTTTGTTGAGAATTTGTCTTTTTGGTTCAGGAATTCATTTCTTTTTTGTAGAACTTTGAACTTTTTTGGTTAATAATATAACCTTTTGATTGAAATTTTATCTGTTTCGAAGATTTAACTATTTTGTTAAAAATTCTATTTTGTTTTGTTTAATTTAACCTTTTTTCATTTAAAATAAAAACCATTTTCGGCTTCCGCTTCCGGTACCGATCGCGATTGTTGGTGATTTTTGTGGTGCTAACTTTTTGGCTTTGGTGAAGGGAAAGAGGGAGTGTGAGAGGAGAAAGGGCGGTGAGTAGAGTGTTTAAGGGCTAAGGAATAAGTGAGAGTGAAGAGGTTGGTAGAAGGGTGGTGAATGATATATAATTGTCAAAAGTGGAAGAGAAGGATTTTGAGGTTAGGAACGGTTGTGAAAAGTGGTGTGTTTTAACGCGGGGTGAGGGACAGGTGAGCGTGAGGGTTGGATGAATGAGAAGAGTCAGTTATTTAAGAGTGGTGAGTTATAGTGTAAGAGATTTTGAATGATTTTTTAGAGTGGTGGCTTCAGATCTAGATTGGACGGTTTGCATGGGGGATTGAAAGCGAGGGAAAAGAAAACGTGACGTAGGAAAGAATACGCGGCAGAATGCTGGTTACACGAAGTCCAAAAAGGACAGAGAGAGGGCAGCAGGAGACGGATACAGAGAGAGGGTCGAGAATTAGCAGCGAATGCAGGCAAGAGAATGAGGCGAGCGCGAACATCGAAGGTAGCATTGGCAGCAATGAGAGCAGTGTTGAGGCAGAGGTATTCGTAAAGCTCGATAGGGTGGGGGGGAAGAGACGGTAGCAAGCAAACGAGGCAGACCGACGAACCTGCAAAGGCTACAAAGAGCGCACATTTTAAATAGTACGAACGCGAAGGGCTTTTTTGATAAGTGGCGACAACCAGCGACCACGAGTAGCGAAGGGGAGCAGTCGGAGGATAATAAAAGGGTTAGAGACCAGTTAGATGAGGAAGGGGAAAATGAGAAAGCGCTCAAGAAGATCAGGCACAGAACACCACCTGAAAGGAGGTCAGGGGGGAGTAGTTTAGAAGGCCTAGAGAAACTCATCAGAGGCCTCAGAGAGGAAACCTGCAAAGGTTTTGACAGAGCGAGGACGCATAGGGAAGAAGTCAGGGAGGAAGTGAAAAAAATGAGAAAGAAATGGGAGGAGTGGGATGCTCTGTGGAAGACGGAGAAAGAGGAGGTGTTTAGGAAACTGGATAGTATAGAGAGTAAACAGATAGAGAGTGAGAAAGAAAGGAGAGCTGAAATGAGTTTGCTTGAGGAGAGGGTCAGGAAACTAGAATGCGAGAGTGAAAAGAAGGAAGAGGTGGGATTAGGAGACGTAGTCAAGGGGGATGATAAGAAACTGCAGGAAGAAAATGAGAGAATGCGCATACGGCTGAATGAAATAGAAGTAAGACTAGAAGGAGAAGAGAAAATGAAAAGAAAGCGAAACATAGTAATTAATGGAATGACAGTAGAAAGCGACTCGGGAAAGGAAGAAGTGGAGAAGCTGATGAATGATATTGGGGCTCAGGTGAGAGTGGAGGCAGTGAAGGTACTGGGGAGAAAGACAGAAGGGAAAACAGGTGTGATCATAGTGAAAGTGGGAAGCGAGGAGGAGAAGAGAGAAATTATGGAACGGAAAAGGGTACTAAAGGGTAGGAATGAAAGAATTGAAGAGGACCTGACATGGAGAGAGAGAAAGAGGAAGTGTATGATCGAACGGAGAGCATGGATAGAGAGGAGGAACGGGGGTAATGTTTGGATGGGAAAAGACAGGTTGTGGGTGAATGGGATGAAGTGGATCTGGGACGAAGAGAGAGAAGAGCTGAGAGCAGAGGGATCGATACTTGAGAGAAGGGTAAACGAAGGTAATGAGAGTAGGAGAGGCGGGGCGGAGTTTCCACCAGAGAAGAAAAACTGAGCACGGGAAGGAGGAGGGGGAAGGACAAAAAGAGAGGAGTGAGTGTGGCTTTCTGGAATGTGTCAGGGCTAAAAAACAAGAACGAGGGGTTCTGGGAGGCTATTGGAAAATGGGACGTGGTAATGCTGAGTGAAACGTGGGTGGATGAAAAGGATTGGAAGGGCTTGAAACGAAAGTTGCCGAAGGGTTATGTATGGACAATGCAAGAAGCGAGAAAAGAACATGAGAAGGGAAGAGCGATGGGAGGCATGGTGTCAGGGGTTAAGAAGGAGCTGATGAGAAATGAAAGAGTGGAAGAGCGAGAAGAAAAGCTGGAAGGCGTGATGGTGAGAAGAATAAAGGTAGGAAAAGAGAAGGTGGCGATCGTTTGTGTGTATAGAAGGAGAGGAGAAGAGGAAGGATGGAGAGTATTAAGGGAATGGGTGGAGGGAAGGAATGAAGAGTTGGTCTTGATAGGAGGAGACTTGAACGCGTGGACAGGAGAGTTAGGGGGGGAGATATGGGATGAAGAAAGCGAAACTTTTCGAAGAAATTCTAAGCACAGGGAGATAGATCGGGAGGGTAAAACTCTTTTGAACTTATTAGGAGAGGAGGGGTGGTTTATCTGCAATGGAAATATAAGGGGAGATGAAGAAGGAGAAGTGACTTTTATAGGGAAATGGGAGACAGTGATTGATTACATTCTAGCAGAAGAAAGAATAAGGAAGAGAATGGATAAAATGGAAGTAGGTAATGAAATAGGCTCAGAACACTTCCCGCTAATAGCGACATTTAAATGCTCAGGATGGGAGCGGCATAGCGAAAAAAGGGTAAGAACTGGCGAAAGGAAAGTAAAAATGGGTAGATGGGGGGAGGATAAATTGAGAGAATTTAAAGAAAGAATGGAGAACGAGGAGATTACAGGAATGGAAGGGGAAGACGTGGACACGTGCCTTGAAAAGATAAAAGAACTAACCGAGAGGATAAAAGAAGAGGTAAGGCCAAGAGAAGAGGAGGGAATAAAGAGGGGATGGTGGGACGCAGAATGTAAGGAGAGTAAAGATATAATGAAGGAAAATGTAAAAAAGTGGAGAAAAGGAGAGATAGGGAAACAGGAATATAATAGGAGAAAGAGAGAACATGAAAGATTGTTAAGTGATAAAAGGCAGTTAGAGAAAAGTAGGTATATGGAAGAGGTGGAAAAAACAATCAGGGAAGGGAGGGAATGGGATGTGATCAATAGGGAACGAGGAGGAAGGAAGGGCATCAATGAGGAAATCGAGATGGATGAGTGGACCCAGTACTTTAAGGGACTGTTGGGAGGAGTGGAAAATAAGGTGTTGGGGGAAAAGAGGAAAGTAATAGAAGGGGAAGATGATAGCAATAATGGGATAAGTAGGGAGGAATTGAATAGAGCGATAGGGAGGCTCAAAAGAAACAAGGCAACAGTTGAGGACGATATTGAGAACGAGGCTTTGAGTTTTGGAGGAGAAGGGGTGAGAAAGGAATTGTGGGAGGTATGCAACAAGGTTTGGAGAGGAGAGGGATGGCCTAAGAAGTGGAGGACAGGATTAGTGGTGCCGATAATTAAGAAAGGAGAGGGCAAGAAGGTGGAGGAGTATAGGGGAATCACACTTATGTCGGTGGGCTACAAAATATATACGGAAATTCTCAGAAAGAGATTAGAAACGGAGGTGGAAGAGAAAGCGATTATTCCACACAATCAGACGTGCTTCAGGAAAGGGATGGGAACAGTAGACAACATCTACGTACTGAATTATCTTGTGAATAGGAACTTAGGGAGGAAGAAAGGGAAGTTAGTGGCCTTATTTGTAGACTTTAAAGCATCATTTGACTCGGTAAACAGGAAGGTGTTATGGCAGGTGATGAAAGAGAAGGGGGTGGACGAAGAGTTGGTCGAGAGGATAAAGGAGATATTCGAAGAGACTAAGATAAGGGTGAGGATTGGGAAACAAAAAGGGGAGATTTTTTGGAGGTAAAGGGGGCTCAGGCAAGGGTGCCCATTGAGCCCACTACTATTCAGTCTCTTGTTGGCAGATCTAGAGGCGAAACTGGAGAAGAAAGGAAAAGGGGGAACGGCTTTGGGAAATAGCAAGGTATATTCCTTAGCGTATGCAGACGATATAGTCTTATTAGCGGATGACGAGAGAGGGATGAGTCTCGTAATAAGAGTGTTCGAGGAGTATGTGAGAATTAAAGACTTAACGGTAAATGTAAATAAGACGAAGGTCATGATGTTTAGGAAGAGAAGGACAAAGGTAGAATATGAATGGAAGATGTACGGGGAGAAAGTGGAACAGGTCGAGGAATTTAGTTACCTAGGCTTCTGGTTTGAGTCGAAAGGAGGGGTTGAACTGCAGGTGTGGAGAAGGATAGAATGTGCGACTAAAGTAATGGGGCAGGTGTGGGGTATAGGGAAGAGAAGGTTTAAAGGTGATTGGAAAATGAGACTGTGGATGTTTGATGCGTTGGTATGGTCAGTCCTAAGTTACGGAGTGGAGATCTGGGGATGGAAGGAGCACAAGAGGGTGGAAAGTATGCAGGAGAGATTCTTGAGATGGGTAATGGGAGTGAGCTGGAGCTGTCCAGGATACATGTTGAGGGAGGAATTAAGTAAAAGTAAAATGGTTATTAGACAAATGAAGAGAGCATGGAACTTTGAGGAGAAACTGAAGAGGGGGGAGGGAAGCAGGATAGCACAAGCTTGTCTAAGGGAGGTAGTAAACAAAGAGACTAGGGGTAATACAGAAGGATCAAGGTGGGAGGAAGAGAGACAACAGAGGAGGAGAGAATGCGATATAAGAGCAGATGTCAGAGTTTGGCAAGAGTTAGAGAATGAACTGATATTTAAGGAGGGGCAGGAAAAATGGAAAAAAATCGTGGAATCTAACTATAACAGGTGGTATAAGGTAGTGAAGGCTGAAGGAGAACCAGAATATTTAAGAAAAATTAAACAGGAGAGTAAATGGAACCACGTTATACGATTTAGGATGGAGAAGGAATGAGAGAGTGTAGGTACTGGATGGATGAAGAGGAAAGAAGATGTCGAGTCTGTTATTACGAGATAGAATCATGGGGCATGTTTTAGAGAGATGTACGGGGGATGAAACAGGTGGGGAGAGTGTGAATGACAGGATAAGGTGGATCTTGGATGGAAGTGGACAAGGGTCAAGCTGGATGATGAGACTGGAAGAAATGAGAGAAAGTAAAGGGCATGTAGTAGGGAAAGGCCAAGCGCGTACTCCTAGTCAAGGACACTAATGTAAATAAAGCTTGAAAAATCATGTTAACGGAAATGGTAAGAGGAAACGGAAGCCCAGGAAACTCAATAGTCAGCAAATCTCGAGAATAATTAGCTTAAGACAAAGCGATAGTGACTTCCGTTTCCAGCATGAAAGTGTAAGGTAGCGGTAATTGAGTGGTGCTAATTGTAGTGAGTTTGCAGTGGAATTGGAGGTGAGTTGATGGGACGAGTGTGTTGGAGGGTTTTGTGAGTGAGGGTTTGTATGTTTAAAATAATTAAAGTGAAGATTTGTATGATATTTCGATAGATTGAGACTATTTTGGGTAGGCTGAGAGGTTTAGCGTGAGGAGCAGGGTGGGGAGACAGGTGCAGCCGAGTAGCGGCGACAGGGAGGGATAGGCAGAGAGAAGCACGGAAGAAGGTACGGTAGCAGGTTGAGGTAGCGCTGTGGTGACAGTAACTACGCGGTACGCAAGTTACGCTTTAATGGATTCTGTCGAGGACGTATTCTGCACGCCGAAAAGTGAGACACAAAGAAGGGGTCAGTATCGGAAAAGGGTAGAGAGGGAGAGACTGAGGGCAGATAGTTTTGGCTCAATCGAACCGTTTATAAATAGGAGGAAGGATAGGGCAGAAAGAGGAAGTAGCGAAGACAAGTTAGAAGTAGGGTCCACCCTGAAAACCCCGAAAATGATCAGAACACCACCGGGAAAAGAACAGAATAGAGCGGGGAAGAAAGACAAGGGCAAAGAAGAAGACAAAGTTGAACCTAGAGAGCCGATAGAATTTGAAAAGTTAAAGTTAGAAGAATTGCGTCAAATGATGATAGAGGTAAAAAGGATGAACGAAAAACGACAGGAAGAAAGAGGAGAGGAAATAAAACAAGAAATTAGGAAAGAAATGGCCGAACTTAGAAAAGAGATGCGAAAATGGGAAGAAGTTCGAGAAAATTTAGAAAAAAGGATGCAGATTTTAGAAGAAAGATTAGAAAAACAGGATGAGCATAATAAAAAGGTAGCACAAATAGAGGGTAGGATAGTGAAGATCGAAAAATCAAAACTGGAGTTTAATGTAGGGGAGAGTGGGAATAATGAAAGGGAAAGGATAAGGGAAATAGA
>CAKNYM010047335.1:11133-23978 GCA_932195095.1 Andricus curvator | reverse complement strand
TCTGAACTTCAGAAATAATATATAATATTTTTGTACAATATATACGTGGACATTCAAAATTTTGGTTTAAGAATACTAATGTCCGAGGAAAAAGCTAACCTAACCTCAAATTGTTTAAAATTATAAGTCTAGTTTTTGAAGTCAAACTATTTTTGTCTTAAATAACCGATTTCTGGTTAAAAACGCTAACGTACCCTATCACTGTTTAAATATTGTAAATATTCTTTGAAACCTTATGATTTTTTATTAAACAATCGCAATTCCAGATGATAAAGAAACCACATAAAACATGTATAATATTTTCAATAATTTATTGAATAATTTGAAAGTTTTAATTTAACCGCGCAAAAATGTTAGAAAGCACAAATTTTTCCCAAGTCGCAAAAGGGTTTCTCTAATTTCGTTATTAAAGGAGATTATTTGTATATCACATCAATATATTTAAAAAAGCCTCGCGTTATTTTTGGACGAGGAAAGCGCGAGGATTTTTCCAATAGGGATATTCATCTACAATATATGTCTATGTTATTATATGATTCACCACTTTTCTGGCCGGTATTTTTTACAAATTGTTTACATTTCATTGTCAAGAAGCAAAAAAGATGTTATTTACGAAGACATGCGACTAAATGTAATCAAACATGTGACTTGAAAAATGTTATAAATATGTTTTGTCAGAGTCATGACTATTAACTCTCGACTACCTTGTGACGATTCATCTTTTTTTGTTTATTTGAAGAGAAAAGAAAGATATGTAACAAAAACTAGAATGGGAAAATAAATGTTTGATGTGTGTGTAGCAAAAATTTTTTTTTGAATACTCACATAACCTGTAAATTTATATTGTAGCATTTACACGTACCTGTGGACATCTTGTTAGTCAGTAGTTCTTATGCCCTTATCACTCAAGTTGCAAAACACTAGATTATAAACGTAATTTTATCGACCATAATCGGAAATGTACACAAAATAGTAAAGCGAAGAACCAAATTCTCAAAACGAAATGTGTGTCCACTAAATAGCGACATGGCGAACATCTGATTCTTGCTTTCGATTCCAGTCATTGTTGCCAACCTTTTTGGACACAGTTTTGAAATTTAATTGCATGTTAAAAGTTAAAAACTGTTGGTAGCACTGAATAATGAATAATGGGAAATACATATTTCGAATTCTAAATAAAACTTGTAAATATTCAAGAGCAGCCAATTTTAAAACCCATTAAATATTGGGTGAATAAATTAATGTTTTAAAATTTAGAAGCGATACAATCATACATGTACATTTTGTACAGTATTTTGATGCTACTTATTAAAAAATTAAAAAGGAAATGAGTTCAATGATTTTTGTTTGAATAGTTCCGTATAGATTGTGATAAGTAATTTTAAGATAATCAATCTTAAATCAAAATTTTTTTAATAGAGACTCTAAACTCATGATTCGCTCCAATTCACAGGGTTTGCTTATGAATATGTTAAGAGTTCTTTTAATTGAGTCCAAATAATTTTACCCCAATTTCTTAAAAGAAATCTGTTTGTTTAGAATTGTTGTAAAGAAATTGTATTAAATACTAGAAATTTTGGAAATGCATTTAAATTTTTTTTGGTTTGTTTCTGTTTCTATTTGGAAAATGAAATAATATAAATAGATTGGTTCAGAATCACCGACAAACATAAATATTATAGAAAACTAACTATAGAATGTAAGTTTTTCTGAATTCTATAAAATCGTATACAATTATTTTTAGTATGAAATGGAGAAATATTTATTTATTTTATATTTTATATACATATTTATTATTATTATTATATATATATATATAATTTATTTAAATTTGTCACAATTAATTGACAAAGAATGCCGAAAAATGGTTTTGAAATTCACTTTAAAAAATTTATTTTTATTTAATGGCCTGTAAATATTTCATTGAAATTTCCTTACGGCTATTTGTTGATATTAAATAAAGATATTTTAATTGTTTTTATTATTTGAAATGCAAAAATTTATTACATTTTTCACACAAATAGAGCAACTAATTTTTTAGATTTACGTAACGTAGGGTCACGCAAGATCTTTTAAATCTGCGAAGAATCTTTCTATCTTTCTATTTTTTAAGTATTTTGGCATGATATTTACATAGAATGTGCGTGAAAATTTTTCGCAGTAATATTAAGAAATGTACACTTTTTATGAATTCGAGTTTTGGTTTCAATTTTGAAAGAAATTTACATATCCTTTTGAAGGTAAGGTATAACGAAGACGTGTTTTCTTCCGTTAAATCTTTAAGTTATTGAATTTTCACAACATTCGATTATTTTTTTAATGACGCCTTCTTTTTCTAAGTCCAAATAGTTCTCGAGCCAAGCTAGGTTTAAGACAAAATGTCTATATTGATATGATGTCAAATTCCATCTAGCGGCATTAGTGGGTCTAGACAGAACTGCGTGATGGATTTTGCTATCCAGTAAGTATAGATAGAGCCAAAAGACCGCCGAGCTAGTCCGGCGTAAATAGACCGCCACGAATAATCCAGTACTGGCGCTAGGATAATTCAAGTCAGCCAGGAATTATTTCCGCACGGGTTCCGCAAGTTTTCGTGACTGTTTTCTTTCAACTTTTTTTCAATTCAGTTTCGGGGTTAATAATATTCAGTTCATAATAACCATTTTTCTTCTTTTTAATTTAAAATATTTTTTGAATTTTAAATTCTTTTCTAATCTTATTATGAATAATAATAATGTTTGTATACCTTCGTCAATTTTTCACTAATAAATGCAAAATTTGATTAAGTAATCCTTTTTAAAGAAAAGTGATCAGTGTTGTGTCTGCATATGTGTATGAGAGTGTACACATATATATGTATGTATATATATATGTGTGTGTGTGTGTCTGTGTGTGAGCATGTGTATATATATATATATATATATATATATAGATTATTTTTATCTGCAGGTATTATGTTTCTGATTTATCGAATTGGCATAATAATATATTTTTGTCATACCTTGTATTTTCTATAAATAATCCCTGATGAGGGAATTTAAATTGACTACGAAACATGTTGGTTCCCTGGTAGTATAAAAAAGACGGATAAAACAAAAAGTGAGAGGTTGGTATTTTGGTTGACTTTTTCTCCTTTTCTCCCTCTTTTTTCAATTGGTTATTTTTGTCTCTAATCAGCCGAAAAGTGAGGTGGTCTAGAAGTCTATTTTTTAATTTTGAATCTTTTTCATGCTCATTTTGCATAAAATTATTCATGATAAAATGGATTTCTGTTCGATCTTAATTTTAAAATTATTAAATAGAGACACTAAACAAAAGATTCGTTCCAATCTGTAGGGTTTTGTTCAGGAATATTTTCTGATTTCTTTTAATTGAGTCTGAATAATTTTAACTCAATTTCTTGAAAGAAATCTTTTTATTAAAAAATTTGTTTGTAATAAGATAGCACTAAATATAGCACCTTTAGAAATATATAGAAAATATTTTTGGATTATTTCTTTTCCCTATTTGTGAAATTGTAATAATCTTAATGAATTGGATTGAATCACCCAAAAAAAAATACCCTTTCTATGACAATAGTAATTCCAGTAGCAAGCCAAATGCCCAAAACAGATGTGGTTGAACGAAGCAGGGCCGTCTGAACGTCTTCAAGATGCATCTACAGAGCGAGTCCTCAGAAAATCGAAACCCAATTGCGAATATTAACCCGATTAAGAATATTTTCAGTAGAAAAAAATTTTGAAAATAAGTTTCTTCTAAAACTCCTACAATCCTGGATATTTTTTAAACTGAGTTCAATTTTGTTGTGAAATCCACATTATTTTTTAATGTTTCAGAAATCTTCACAAATATTCATTGAAGCGTAATTTTTCAAAATGAAAAATTATTAAAAATTTTCGCAAGAATCTTTAAATTTTTATATTGTTATGAAACCTTCAAAAATCCTTAAAAAAACTTGAAAAATGTATCTTACATGTAAAAAAATCTATATTTCGTTCTACATTATTGAAAACCTTTTAAAAACTTAACTTATTTCGAAAATATTTTCAGAACATCTAAATATCTTTTTACAAAATTTGAATGTTTCCTGCAAATTAAAAGTAATTGCTTTTAAATACTGCAGAAAATTTTCTTATTCTCTTCAAACCTATACGCATTCTCGAAAAGCTTCCAAATTTTATTTTGAAATCTAAAAACATTTATAATTTGTTGAGAATTTCTTGAAAAACCCTGTTTTTTGGGACGTTTTGCACTCTAACCATTGAACAAAATTTTTTCGGACCTAGACTTTTGGACCCGACTTTAGAATAACTTTTGTTTAATGCTGATGTGTCAATCTGCTTTGCGTCAAATTCTAAATCAGTTTTCAAATTAATAGACAACGTAGGGACCGTACTTAAATTACGTAACACCTCAGGGGGGGGGTCAAGACATTTTGGTACGATTTGTTACGGAAGGGGGGAGGGGCCTTTTACTCATGTACGTAATTTTTGCAAATTCCCAAAAACTTTCTCCTGAAGATTATGTTTTTAGTTATAAATTGTATTATTTGGTTGAAAATTTAACAATCTTCCTAAAAAGACATCATTTTTTTGCAAATTCAACTGTTTAGTAAAAATTCGGCTTTTTGGGTTGAAAACCCAACTCTTGTCGCATATTATTAACCTTTTATTTGAAATTCGTATTTTGTTGCTGATAAGTCAAGTGAAATCTATTTTGGATGAAAAATCTTTTATCTCAAAATTTGTCTTTTTGATTCAAAAATTCGCCTGTTTTAGTAGAATTTTCATTTTTCTTGGACACTGTAAGTGTTTGGCTGAAAATTTAACAATTTTGTGAAAAAGTCATACTGTTTGGTTGAAAATTCGACCATTTAGTAGAAAATTAACTTATAGGTTACAATTCTTATTTTGGTGTTGGAAAGTGAACTTGAATATTCTTCGGATGAATATTTAACCATTTTTTTGAAGTTTTTTTAAATTCGTCTGTTTTAAAAGAAATATTTCATCTTTCTTGAATGAAAATGCAACTGTTCGGATGAAAATTCAACTCTTTTTTGAAATTTTTTTTTTCTGGTTTAAAAATTCACCTGCTTTAGCAGGAATTATATCTTTCTTGAATAAAAATTCAACTGTTTGGTTGAAAATGAAACTATTTTGTTAAAAAGTCATACTTTTGGTTGAAAATTCTACTGTTTTGTTGAAAATTTAACTGTTTCGTAGAAAATAACCTTTTTGTTTAAAACTCATATTTTGGTGTTAAAAAATGAACTGAAAGCTTCTCTGGATGAAAGTTCAAGATCAAAAAAAAATTTGTCCTTTTTTTATTAAAAATTAATCTGTTTTAGTAGAAATTTCATCTTTCTTGGATGAAAATTCAACTATTTTGTAGAGAATTCCACTCTTTTCTTAAAAATTCATCCCTTTTGGTTAAAAAAAATTCGTCTTTTTGGATGAAAAATTCAATTTTGTTTGTAGAAACTTATTTTTTGTTCAAAAATTCATACTTTGATCTTGAAACGTCAACTGGAATCTTTTCTGGATGAAAATTGAACTATTTTTTTCTCAATTTGTTTTTTTTTTTTAAATAAAAATTCATTTGTTTAAAGAGAAATTTCATCTTTTTTGGATAAAAATGCAATTATTGGGTAGAGAATTCAACAATTTTGTTAAAAAGTCATCCTTTTTGCGTAAAAATTCGTCTTTTTGGATCGAAAATTCAATTTTTTTCGCAGAAACTTATTTTTTGGTTAAAAATTCATATTTTGATCGTGAAAAGTCAACTAAAATCTTTTTTAACAGAAAATTCAACCATTTTTTTTTCAATTTATCTTTTTGATTTATAAATTCATCCGCTTTGGTAGAAATTAATTTTTTTAAATTAAAATGCAATTTTTTGTTGAAAAATTATTCTTTTTTGCTTGAGTATTCAAACATTTTATTTGAAAGGTTTCGTTGAATCACTTTGTTAAGAAATCACTTTTTTTATGAGTTATATTTTTTAGTTTAAAATTCATCTCTTTGGATGAAAGTTTAAATATTTTGTCAAATATAATCTTTTTCAATTGAAAATTCAACTACTTGGGTCAAAGTTAAACTACATTGTTAAAACTTTTTTTTTTTGATTGAAGGCTCACGTCTTTGGTTTAAAGTTTAACTCTTTAGTGGAAAAGTCCTTTTTTAGTTTAAAATTAATTTTTTAACTGAAAATGTAACTTTTCCATTTTTTTAAGATTGACCTTTTTTGGTTAAAAATTCTTCTTTCTGGTAAAAAAAAAATAATTTTCTTGGTTTAAAATTGCATTTTTGTTGGGTAAAAATTCATCAGTTTCTCGAAAAAATAATTTTTTGCTGAAGTTATATTGTTTGTTTATAAATTCATCTGTAGATAAAATATTATTTTGTTTGTTTTTGATTTTTTGAATTCTAATTGTGATATTTTTCTCAATTAACCCTTGTGGGTAATTATTAAAAAAAAAAAGGATATTCCTAACAATATTCAAATTATTTACCGAAGATTAAAGGGCAAAACAAAATCTAGCTTCTTAAAAGCAAAGACCTCCAAATCGAATTTGGAGGTCTTTCCTCCAATCGAAAAACGAATTTTCAACAAAATAGTAAAATTTTTTGATTCACGAGATGATCTTCTACCAAAAATATTATTTTTTAACAAATTAGTACAACTTTTAACCAATAAGTTCAATTTTCGACTAAAAGATATCCTTTTTCAACAAAAATTGGAAATTTTAAACAGGATAATTCAACTTTCAACAAAAAACTAATTTTCAACCAAATAGTTCAATCCTCAACCAAAACAGATTAATTGATTAATAAAAAAATAGTTGAACTGACAGTTTCACAAAGTATTTTCAACCAAAAAAGATGAATTCACAATCAACAAGAATAATTTTTTAACAAATAAAACGAATGTTCAACCAAATACATGAATTTAAAACTATGCAGTTGAATTTGTGGCTAAAATAATTGATACATTTTCAACTAAAAATCGAAAAGTTAAATTTTCGGTCATAAAGAATAATTTTAAGCGAAAAAAATTAATTTTCAACGAAATAGTTAAATTTTTAAACAACGAGATGAATCTTTTACCAAAAACTAATGTATTAACAAAGTAATTAAACTTTTAACCACTTAGTTGTATATTCAGTTGAACAAATAAATTTTCAAACTAGAATCATATTATATTTAAGAAAAAAATTGCAGTCAAAGTTTTGTATTTTTTGCAAAAAAGTTCAATTTTCACAAAGAAAATATGAATTCTCAACAAGCAAGATTAATTCTACACAAAAAAAGACAGTTAAACAACAAAATACATGGATGTTCAAATCACTTGTTGAATCTTCAACTAAAACTAATCTTGAAGAATCATTTTCTGGTTGAAGATTCGTATCTTTTTTTGAAAACTGAAATATTTTACTGAAAAGTAATATTGTTGGTTGAAAATTCGTCTCTCTTAATTTAAAATAATTTTAATTTTTTGATTAAATGTTAATTCAATGATTTGGTTGAAGATTAATCTTTTTTGGTTGAGGATTTAACTATTTTGTTGAAAATTAGTTTTCTGTTGTAGAATTTAACTACTTGGTTGAATGTTCAAATACTTTATGAAAAAAAAATCATTTTTTTTGTTGAAGATTTTATTTTAAATTCTATCTTGCTTCTTACAAATTATTATTTTTCTTTGAAAATTCATTTTTTTAACTGAAAATTCAACTATTCCATTTTTTGTTGAGAATGAAAATTTTTTACCGAAAAATTCATCTATTTGGTTAAAAATTCAAATATTTTTAGTTAAATATTCGTCTTTTTTGGTAAAAAAATTAATTTTGTTGATCGCAAGCTCATATTTTCAGGCTGTGTTATTAAATTTTTTGTAAAAAATTCAACAATTTGATTGCAATTTTTTGTCTCCACTATAAAATTATTCTAAACTGAAAATTAAAGTAATTCTTTTTAAACCGATAATATGAACTTGCGACCAACGAGATTAATTTTTACCAAGAAGACGAATATTCTGCAAATTGCTTGAATTTTTAACCAAGTAGTTGAATTTTTGGCTAAAAAATATGCTTTTTCATCCAAAAATGAAAAAGTTATATTTTCAGTTAGAAAAATTGATTTTTAGCAAAAAAATAAAGTGAATTCTCAACAAAATATATGAATTTTCAAAAAAAGAGATAAATCTTTAATGAAAAAAAAAATGATTTTTCAACAAATTAATTCAACTTTCAAACAATTAGTTTAATTCAGCACCAAAAAACTAATTTTCAGCAACATAGAGTGAAATCCTCAACCAAAACAGATTAATTGTTAACAAATACTTGAATTTACAGTTTTATAAAGTACATAATTTGAACCAAAAAAGACGAATTTAGAACCAAGAAGATTAATTTTTTAAGGAATAAGGCGAATATTCAACAATATATATGAATTGATGACTAAACAGTTAAATTTTCGGCTAAAATATACACATTGCCACGAAAAATCAATCAGTTAAATTTTCAGTTCGAAAAATTGATTCGCAACAAAGAAACGTTTTATATTTTAAAAAAATGGCAATCAAATTGTTGAATTTTCTACAGAAAAGTACATTTTTCACAGAAAAAATATGAATTTTTGACAAACAAGATTAATGTTACACCAAAAAAGAAAATTATTCAACAAAAGACATAAATTTTCAAATCATTTATTTAATTTTGGACTAAAAAAATTAATTTTTAAGAAGAAATGAAACAATTGAATTCTTAGTAGGAAAAATTAATTTTGAAACAAAAAACGAATGTTTAACAAAATAGTAAAAATTTTCAAACACAGAGATGAATCTCCAACCAAAAATTTTATTTTTCAACAAAGTAGTACAATTTGTAACCAATTATCAATCAATCAAGAAAGAAAAATTGAAATCATATTGTTGAATATTCACTAAAAAAGTTGACTTTTCGAACCGAAAATATGAACTTGCGACCAAGTTAATTTTTCCAACTGAAAATTTGAGTGTTTCATTTTTGTTTAAAAATGTATCCACGAGATTTGTTGAATATTCGTCTTTATTGGTAAAAAAGTAATACTGTTGGTTGAAAATTCATCTCTCTCGGTTTAAAATAATTTTTTTTTTGCTGAAAATTAATTGTTCTAACTGAAAATTCAACTGCTCTATTTTTGGTTGAAATGGGATATTTTTTAGCCAAAAATTCAACTATTTCGTGAAAAATAAGCTTTTTTTTTTAAGAAAATTCCACTACCTTTTCGAATTAATTTGAAAAAAAATTATTTTTTTTTTCGTTAAAATAATGATTAAAATATGACCTTTCATTGAATATTTATTCAAACCATAAAAATCACTCAACTTGCGACCAGCAAGATTAATTTTCACCAAAAACACGAATATTTAAGAAAAAGCATAAATTTGGAAACAAATAGTTGAATTTTTGACCAAAAGGTCTCCATTTTCAAACAAAAATGGAATAGTTAAATTTTTAGTTAAAAAAATTAATTTTGAACCAAAGAATGATTGTTTAGTCAAGAATAAAAAACGGCAAGAAATTGTTGAATTTTTCCCAAAGTTTGAGCCAAACAACGCACGATATGAAAAAAAGTCCGATCGCACGAAAAATAATGAAAAATCCGAAATTCCATTTCGCGGTCAAACTATGCTAAGTACGAAAAAAGATTAATCGACAAGAATTGTGCATCCAAAAATGGTCTGCAAATTTGCTACGGGCGAAAAAATTATTATCAAAAAATCATAAATAATTAATTATTGAAAAAATTAGGACTTCTGAAGTCCCTCATTCCTTTTTCTATTCTGGTACGGTATACCATTAAGCCATTTCCCTTTCAGGGTAGGCGTGACACTACCCGATTCGGGTAGTGTTTCTAGTTGGATTAGTTTTCTTGTAGTTATAAATAACTACAAGTGTGGGCTCACCACAACCACGATGTGCCAACAGCACTCAGTATTCTTGAATGGTCACCCATCCAAGTACTAACCGCGTCCAACGCTGCTTAACTTCAGTGATTTGACGAGAACTGGGTTTTTCAGCGTGGTATGGCCGTTGGCTCGGTAAGCGTAAATAATCTTTCCGCTTCTACTATATTTATTTTAAAGAATAAATAAAGCATGTCATTGAATATAGGTCATAAAAGTGCGTATATATAGCAGTCATTTCTTGAGTTGCACCTCACACGCAGTTCTTGAAAAAACAGTTTAGGTTTTCATTTTGGTGTCAATGTAAAATAAAAAAAAATGAAGATAACTGCTGAGAGTCTACTCATCACGTTCGTGGCTTTTCTTTGCTTAAACCGTAAGTTTGCAACAATATATAACCAATATTCATAACAAATATTACAGATGTTTTAAAGAATGTTCACTTAAAAACTCTAATTTTAATTGTACATTCCTAAAATTTATCAATATCCAAGTTCTCCTTATTACTCAATAACGAGAATTTAACAAATATTGTCGAATTCTACACGCTATCACAATAAATTCGGTAATTTTAAACAAATATTTAAAGTCTTGACATAATAAGTTTTCTAATAATTGGAAGTTTTTTAATTTTAATACGTTTCATTCAGCTTTTGTTTTGCTGATCCGTAGAAGATAATGCATATCTAATGGTTATTTAATTTTTTCAATCCCTAATTGATAACTTTTCACGTTTCTAAAACTCTGAAAGATAACAAACTTTTATATAAAAAGTTTTTAATTCAAAACTGTTTCAAGAAAGTATAATAAGACTTTTCCGTTAGTTTCAGTTAATAAAGAATTCAGGTTATGATGACCTTGTCTCATTGTTATCTCTGCCTTGGCATCGAGAACTTCGAATCAACAAAAACAGATTTCTCGTCAAGGATTTTCTTTTCAGTGCCGTAGAAAAAATATACAAAAATGTGTGTACCTCGGGACGCACGGTACATAGAAGTGAAACTTTGAATAAATATATAAGTGGTATGAATTCATGGAATTCAGCAAATTCGAGGAATTCATCAAATTCGACGAATTCATGGAATACGAGGAGTTTATGGAATTCATGGAATTTAAGAAGTGTTCGGAATCCATGGAATTAACGGAATTCAAGCATTTCACGGAATTCAAGGAATTCAGGGAATTCCGAGAATTCATGGAATTCAAGAAATTCACGGTATTCATGGAATTCGTGGAATAAGACGAATTCAATGAATTCATAAAATTCAACGAATTTGTGAAAATCACGGAATTTGTGAAATTCAAGGTATATACGAAATTTAAGGTATTCAAGAAATTGAAGGAATACAAGGAATTCAAGTAATTCACGGAATTTATAGAATTTGAACAATTCAAGAAATTCAAGGAATTCATGGAGTTCCAAGAATACAAGGAATTCACGGTACTCATGGAATTCATGGAATTCATCGAATTCACGGAATTCAATGAATTCATAAAACTCATGAATTCATGGAATTCAATGTATGTATGTATACCATTAAGCCATTTCCCTTTCAGGGTAGGCGTGACACTACCCGATTCGGGTAGTGTTTCTAGGTGGATAGTTTTCTTGTAGTTAGAAATAACTACAAGTTTGGGCTCACCACACCCATAATATGCCAACAGCACACAGTATTCTCGAATGGTCACCCATCCAAGTACTAACCGCGCCCAACGCTGCTTAACTTCAGTGATTTGACGAGAACTGGTTTTTTCAGCGTGGCATGGCCGTTGGCAATGAATTCATAAAATTCATGTAATTCAAGAATTCATGGAATTCAAGGAATTCATGGAATTCAAGAATTCATGGAATTCATAAAATTCCAGGGATTCATAGAATTCAAGGAATTAGTGAATTTCCAGGAATTGGTTGAATTTGTGGAATTCAAGGAATTCAGGGTATACCATTAAGCCATTTCTCTTTCAGGGTAGGCGTGACACTACCGGTTTCGGGTAGTGTTTCTCGGTGGATAGTTTCTTGTAGTAAATAACTACAAGTGTGGGCTCACCACACCCACGACGGGCCAACAGCACTCAGTTTTCTCGAATGGTCACCCATCCAAGTACTAACCGCGCCCAACGCTGCTTAACTTCAGTGATCTGACGAGAACTGGTTTTGTCAGCGTGGTATGGCTGTTGGGAATTCAGGGAATTCAATAAATTCAGGGAATTCAAAGAATTCAGGGAATTCAAGGAATTCAGGGAATTCAAGGAATTTAAGAAATTCAGAGAATTCAAGGAATTCAAGGAATTTAGGGAATTCATGGAATTCAGGAAGTTCATGGTATTCAGGGAATTCATGGAATTCAATGAATTCACGAAATTCAAGGAATCCAAAGAATCCAAGGAATCCAAAGAATGCAAGGAATATAAGTAATTTAAGACATTCATGAAATTCAAGGAATTCAAGACATTCGTGGAATTCAAGGAATTCGCGGAATTCGTGTAATTCGAGAAGTTCAAGTAATTCAAGGAATTTATGGAATTCAAGGAATTCGAGGAATTCACGGTAATCATAGAATTCAAGGAATTCACGGAATTCAAAGAATTCAAGGAATTCACGGTATTCATGGAATTCGTGGAATTAGATGAATTCACGGTATTCAATGAATTCATGAAATTCAACGAATTCGTGGAATTCACGGAATTCAGGCACTTCACGGAATACATGCAATTCACGAAATTTATAGAATTTGAGCAATTCAAGGAATTCATGGAGTTCCAAGAATTCAAGGAATTCACGGTACTCATGGAATTCATCGAATTCACGGAATTCAATGAATTCATAAAACTCATGAATTAATGGAATTCAATGAATTCATAAAATTCATGTAATTCAAGAATTCATGGAATTCAAGAAA
>CAKNYM010047335.1:0-11123 GCA_932195095.1 Andricus curvator | reverse complement strand
ACGGAATTAGCAGAATTCAAGGAATTCACAAAATTCAAGGAATTCATGTAATTCATGTAATTCGCGGAATTCATGTAATTCACGGAATTCTAGGAATTCACAGAATTTAGGAAATTCATAGAATTTAAGAAATTCATAGAATTTAAGAAATGTTCGGAATCCATGGAATTAACGGAATTCAAGAAATTAACGGAATTCAAGAAATTCAAGGAATTCAAGGAATTCTAGGAATTCTAGGAATTCTAGGAATTCAAGGAATTCACGGTATTCATGGAATTCATGAAATTAGACGAATTCACGGAATTCAATAAATTCTTAAAATTCAAGGAATTCGCGGAATTCATGGAGTTCAAGGTCTTTACGAAAGTTAAGGTATTCACGAAATTGTAGGAATCCAAGTAATTCACGGAATTCAAGTACTTCACGGAATTCATGGAATTGACAGACTTCAGGGAATTCAACAAATTTACGGAACTCATTGAATTCATAAAATGCAAGGAATTCGTGTAATTTACGGAACTCATGGAATTCAAGGAATTCATGACATTCAAGGAATTCAAGGAATGCAAGGAATTCCAAGGATTCAAGGAATTTAAGAAATTCAAGGAATTCACGGGATTTAGGGAATTCTAGGAATTGAAGGAATACAAGGAATTCGAGGGTTACAGGGAATTCACGGAATTCATCAAATTGAAGGTGCTCACGGAATTCAATTCATTAGCGGACTTCAATGAATTCAATGAGTATGAGGAATTCACGGTATTCACGAAATTCTAGAAATTGAAGAAATTCATGGAATTCAAGAAATTCATGGAATTCTAGAAATTCACGGAAGTCAAGGAATTTAAGGAATTCACGAAATTCAAGGAATTCAAAGAATTTATACAATTCAAATAATTGAATAAATTCCAAAAATTCCCGGAATTCATGGAATTCACGGAGTTCGTGAAATTAAAGGAACTCACGGAATTCAAGTGCTGAACAGAATTCACGCAATTCAATGAATTCATAAAATTCAACGAATTCATAGAATTTTTGAAATTCAAGGATTCCTTAAAATGCATGGAATTTAAGGAATTCATAGAATTAATGGAATTTGTGAAATTTAACGAATTCATTAAATTCGTGAAATTCACGGAATTCTAGGAATTGCTAGAGTTCATGGAATTCTTGCAATTAAAAGAATTCATGGAATTCGCGGAATTCATAGAAATAATGGAATTCGTGAAATTCATAGAATTGATTAAATTCGTGCATGCTCATACCTGCAGAAGTATTGTAGCGCATTTCTTAGATTTATACGTTTCTGTTTCTTATAATTCTTAAAAACTTGATCGCAGCTTCAAAAAAATAGGGTAAAACGGGGGAAAACTAAGGAAAACTGGCCAAAATCCTCAAATATAGGGGTGATAGCGGATTTTGAGAAAAATAGGGGCAACACGAGAACAGAAGAATAAGAGATAGTTATCAACAATAATAAATTGTTTAAATAATTGTTTTTGTTAACTTGAATTCATTACTATCTCACTTAGGCCATTATGTTTCTTTAATTTTATTAATTTTCACCTAACTATAAGTGAGAATTGGACAAAAAGTTGAATATTTGAGGAAAAATGGAAACATTATGGCATTACTCAAATATAATATAATTTAAAATAATAGTAAATTGTTTATACAGTTATGTTTGTCAAATAAATAAATTTCCACGTTACGAAAATTGAAAAATTATCCAAAGGGTGAAAATTTTAGAATAAATATAAATTATTGCCTCGGTCTAACTGAAAGGCTGAAAATAAGTTGAAAAATTAGAAAAAAAACCGCAACATTCTATGTAACTCTATTCTAAGAAAAAATAGCTAAAAACAATAATGAATTATTTAAACAATTTTTGTAAACATGTAGTTACTAGTAGAAAGTAGTATTTTATGTATCAAAAGAATCTTCATTTAAAAAATGCAAAAAATCATAATTAGCGCCAGAAACTCTCAAACCCTAATTCTTCACTTATAAGGTTCTTTTTGAGACTCTATGCAACATACTTGTGGAGGTGATATTTAAAAAGTAGTTACTTATTGGAATAAAAATTTTTAAATGCATTTTTGGACCACCCTGGTCAGATGGGACAATAGAGGAAGTTGTTTGCGGAAAGGACGGGTGGTGGGGGCTATCAGGAACCAAATACATGCTTGACTAGTCGCCTGAGAGCATTTGCGGAGTAAATATCGCACGAGAAGTAAACCCTTTTTGTAGGATTCCGTCACACTGACAAAATTTACTGCGTGCTCGGGTAGCGCCAGTCAAAAACAGCTGATCTGCGCATTGTGTCCTCTCCATACGCCTGCATAATCATGGTGAAAGTGTCGGTTGCCGACTTTCCAAGTTTAACACAAAACTTCACCGCGCAGCGCAGCGCTGCTCCAAGCGTGCGGTCCATTTTCAGAGCGTAACGGAAGCCTATAGAAAGGTTTACTTCTCGGGCTATATTTACCACGCAAATTCTTGGCTGCGACTGTTCGAGCATGCATTTGGTTCCTGGCAGCCCCCACGACCCATCTTGCTTGCAAATCCGTCTATTGCTCCATCTGAGATATAGAAAGTCAGTCCTGCTACTGATGGAACTTTGAGAGCGTGATTGAAGGCTACAAAAAGGGTTTACTTCTCGCGCGATATTTACTGCGCAAATGCTCGGAGGCGACTGTTCAAGCATGTATTTGGTTCCTGACAGGCCCCACCACCCATCCTGTGCACAAACAACTACCTTTATTGCTCCATCTGGGCTATAGAAATTCAGTCCTACGACTTATGAAAACGAACCTGTATTTGCACAATTCAAATTATTAATTTTTTGCAAATATTCATGGGCTCGAAAATTGAGTTAGGAATTTGACATTGATAATAAGTGAAATTTCAAAAGTACGACGAATTTTCTGATGGTTCAAAAATCCACAATGGGAAATCCAAAAAGTTCGGAACATGAGAGAATTGCGTCCGTTTTTCTGATAAAAAATTGTAGTTTTTTTGTAAAGAAAAAATTTTATAATATGAAAATATGGTTTGAAATGAGAAGAAAATAATGGAAAATATGGTGAAAAATCAGTTTAACCTTTCATTTCTATGTCAGTGTCCTCTTCATTCAGCATTCTTCTTCTTCTTGTTCTTCTGCTTCATTTATGCCTCACAATAAAGAAAATTTAGAAAATATTGTCAAATTTTTAACGCTATAACATTACATTCTGTAATTTTGAACATATAGTTATTGTCTTGACATAATAATTAATCTAATAATTGGAAGTTCTCTAATTTGAATACGATTCATTCTAAGAACTTTGAAACTGTACACTACTTCTAATTAAAACATTTAAAATTGTAACAAGTTTACAGCAGTGTCTTCGAAAATTTAAACAGGTAGAATGTGAAGCCTCAAAAATCACAAAGTCTTCAAACAAGTGTCGATTAAAATGATCCTTTTATTTGAAGTAATATCCATCAACCAATGATTTTAGAAAAAACATGTTTGGAGAAACTCTTATTTTCGTAATTTTAACCTTCTGAAAATCTGAAGAAATCGTAGGGTCTCAGTTTGATACGTAGAAAGAGGTTTTTTCCAGTCGCATTAACAAACAGAAAAAAACTTTTTTTACGACCCATCTTATTACTATTGTACAAAAACTTGATAAATTCATAAAAAAATTCCAGTCGCTTAGTCGCTTAGACCTGTGGTTTGATTCCCAGCGGGGCGAAGGAGAAGATCTTCTTTCAGGAAATAACATTTGTGATTCAATTTAAAAAAAACTTTGAATTCCATCTAGTCTGAAAAGACGTTAAGAATTTCTCTTATTTGAAGAGTTACCTTAGATCGTCAGTGTTAATTTCCAATTTCACAGTTGTGAAAGATATCTTCACATGATTGATCGTTACCAACACCGATGATAATACAGATTTCTTGTAATTCATAAATGTATTTTCCCCTCCACAAATAGGTGCTGCTTCAGAACTTATTCAAATCGATATGACGGATGGCTCCATTTTTTATGGTTACCTCAAATTGGCCACGGCGGAAGCCTCTTGGATGCGAAGAGAGAACATTCCACCTGCTCATCCTTTTATGGGCTATACAGTTCGTATACAACCCAAGTATACTGAAGATCTTTGTACGGTGCAATCTCACCTTCAACTTCTAAGATTAGGCAGCAGTCAAAATCCAGCTGATCTCACTCCAAAGGAGGTTAAGATACTGTCAGCCGGTACATTCTATTCAGCCACGGAATTCCATCTTTACAGAGGTCGAAACCCCTTCCACAGAGACTACGTCTATATAACAATACAAGAAACTAAACTTATCTTTTTTGCAAAGGTGAACCACGGAGGCATAACACAAGCAAACATGAAACCGATGGTTATAGAACGATGGCTCCGTTTCTGTGAACAAACGGACTTCGATCATTATTGAAAGCCAGTACATTTTTTTTAGTTTAGAAATATTTTCTTTGAATCAAATAATCTTTTTTCTAAGTCTAATCTCCTAATGTCACATGCCCAGGATGTCCTGAAGATATCCTAATCTGTAATTCCATATAGTTCTGGAAATGCCCAGAAAATTATGTATATCCAGTCGAGCAAATGAATAAACTCATCATTGTATAATAATAAAGTGTTTACTTTTTATAATTAAGTACAAAGTATACCATTCCGCACTAAAATACATTATATTTCAGACATTTCGTACGGAAAACACAAAAAAACCGAAGGTAAACAGCGTTTTGGGTTCAAATCGCTTGGGGTAATCTCAGCATGCAAAATACTGAAGACCGCAAAGCTTAAAAGAGAAGATCACTAATATCCATACCGACCTTCATTTTTTTTCATATGGCGAAATTACTGCCAGAATTTTTACCTGAAACGCTTTTCACTTCTTGCTTTTTCTGTGACAGGCCTTCTGCCGTTTTAACTAGGTAGAGGTTATTTTTTCTTCTGAAATGTTTTATTTAGTGGTCTTAATGAAAATTGGGAACGGCCTTGATTAACAAAATATATATTATAAAGGTTAGTGAGACTAATAGAAAAAATGTGAGTGTCTCGGGACGCATGATAGAAGTGAAACTTCAAAGAATGTTTAAGTAAAATGAATTCTAGAATTCAAGGAATTCATGGAATTTGAGGAATTCATGAAATTTAGTAAATTCACGGCATTCGTGAAATTTAATGAATTCCAGGAATTCACGGAATTCAAGAAATTCAAGGAATTCACGAAATTGAAGAAATTCATATCTCTCTAAATCTGAAATAGTGAAAAATCACTATTTCATAGTGAAATTTCACTAATTGATTTAGCGAAAAGTGGGTCACTACGAATTAGTGAAAAACTACTAATTCAATTAGTGAAAATATTCTGCTAAATAAATTAGTGAAATTTCACTGAGCAAATAGTGATTTCGGAGGTAAAATATCCACTATTCAATAGTGGAAAATAACTATTGAAATAGTGAAAAGTTACTAATTACGCAGTGAAAAAAAATCATTCTTAAAAATTAAATAAAAAGGAATTTATCAATTACAAATAAATTCACGCATTTATAAGCCTATTTCTTTACTAAATGAAAAAGTGTATATCACAAAAGACTTTCTTCCAAACTTTTCTTTAAAATATAAAATTATAAAAATAGCGCACAGAATTCCCGTAAAAACGAATGTATTGCGAATACGATGTGCCCGTCTCCTTGGATGAAAAACGAGTTTTTTGCCTGACCTTTGACGTAAACAATATAAGGTTGTATAGCTTGATTTGTCTGTTTTCGCAGTTCTTGGATATAATTTTGAACGGTAGATCCCTCCAGAAACAGAAATTCATTTATATTCGAGCTAATGGATTTACGGCTAATAAAGCGTAACTGTATGTATAGTATTTACCGGTAGTAAGATAAGAAGGTCAGGATTCAGCAAATTTGCTTTTGACCGAGACGGATTCGTGTCACCATTTTTGTCTGTGCCCTGCAAATAAAAATAATGATGATTGATTCTTATTCTCTGATGAATTCTGAGCAATCCCGTGCGGAAATTTAAATCCGGGCACTATAAGGTCCTGAAAGGATTGCCGTATTATATTTAAGGTCCGGATAAGTAAATCCTATCAGGCCCTTATGGTGTTCCGTCACGCTCGGAATTAAAAGGGCCGTAATTGGCTACCTTATAAGGTCCATGTCAGGCAGCCTTTTTTGTACCTTTAAAATAATTAAGGTCCTTTGCAGGGCCGTCATTATTTCGTATCGAATCCCTTACTTATTTTTCAAATGAGAATGAAATAAATATAAAAATATGTATGTTGACTTTCAAAAGTGATGTTTTATTAAAATACATATTATTATGTACAATAATGTATATTAAAATCTTTTTCAATTCTGTCAAGTATTATAAAATTTTCCGTATCCGTACAGCGCGCGTACACAGTCGCGACTAACAAAAATTATACAACCGAGATATCCACATTAGGGATATCTCGCAGCAGCAAAAGAGTCAGCTCGACCGTAAGTGCAATAGAAGAGCCTCGCCCTGCAGTAACCACCTTTTTTATCACGGTAGCATTTATGCCAAGTAAGTATGATTTTCGGCGCCTCGACTCCTGTCTTAAACACTCGACGCGCCGTTTCGACTGCGAGAGAGGCAAATCGTTGCGCGCCCTGGCGCACCACAGCCGAACTTTTGCCCAAGGCGGCAAGATTCAAATCTTCAAATTTTAAATCAAATCTTTTTGTGTCAAATCTTTTATCCATGAATCGTGGTTTATCATTCATACCATTATGAGAGTTAGATATATGAATATACGAAATTATTTATTAAAGCTAGAATAAAATAATTATTTGTTCAAAATAATACATAATAAATAATTTACGATATCAGAATTTGATTAATTATTATTTATAGTGATTAATAATGCGATGAAATTGCAATATTATTATTTCAAGCATTTTACATAGCTGAGCACTGTAGATTATTGTTAAACTATTGTAAAAAAATCTAATAAACTAGATGAAAAAAAAACAACATATAATCTATTTTCTCCTTTTTTTAGGAAAGCGACTATTAATCATTATCATTATTATGAAGAGTTTCAATAAACTGCGTTACTTAATAAAAAGGGCAATCTATCCGGGCTTTATTCGTACCTGATCAGGGCCGTAAATACGGCCTTTTATCAGATTGCCTTAATTAAAAATAAGGCTAGCCTATCCGGGCCTTATTTGGACCTGACCAGGACCGTTACATACATTTTTCAATCAGGCAACCTTATCAGGGCCTGGTACGAGCCTTTTTTTAAATAAGGATAAAAAAGGCATTTTCCGCACGGGATATACTGAAACTCGGAATTATTATTAACCGATTTTGCTCAAAATTGGAGGGGATTTTTTTTGGGCATTCAAACAAAACTGGGGGATGAGAGCAGAGGAATTCGAAAAGTGAAAAATAAGGGCCACCATAACCTCGACACTTTATTTTGTTTTTAGTTTTTCTTCGAGCTTAAAAAAGCTACGCTTGGAGTAGACATATATAATTATTATTCTAGTCCTTAGTTCATTATACAGAAAAGTGACATTAAACGTAAATATCCACAAATATGCCACAAAAAACTGCTACTATAAACTGACACGAGCAATGGACCAGTTTCAAACATTTCGAAGATAGAAATGATTCAAGAAATTGTAATGTGTTCGTACATAAATGGTGCAAGTTCAACAAATATTCGCTAAAAGAAGTCAGCATCAACAAAAGAAATGTAAAATATACACATATTGCGAAATATTCCCTTGAAATGTTTAAAACCCAAGAGATTTTAAAGCATAAGTTTGAAAATTTCAATAGATTTCGAGAAATATGTGACTTGAAAATGTGGTCGTACATCAATAGTACAAGTTCAAAAAATATTTGCTGAAAGAAGTCAGTATGAACAAAAAAAAAATTAAATGTACAAATTTCGAAATATTTTCTCAAAATGTTTAAAAATCAAGAAATTTTAAAGCATACTTTGTATATAGTCCACCTGTAATCCAGATAATTCGAAGTAATTTAGGTAATCTCATTAATTAAATTGTAATGCAGGGTAAGCCGCTTATAATCCAGATTGATCCACTTGTAATCCAGATCATTCGAAGTATTTTAGGCAATATAAGTAATTAACTTGTAATAAAATTAATTAAAAATTAATCAATCTACTTTGTAGGAAATTCAACAGCTTAATTAAAAAGACATTTTCTTGGTTGAAAATTCAACTGTTTTATTGAAAATTCCTCCTTTTGGGCTGATAATTCAACTATATTTTGGTAGAAAATTAATTCTTTTTTGTTGAAAATTTAATATTTTTGAAATTTTATTTTTCGTTTGGCTGAAAGTAATTTGCAAACTGAAAATTGAACTATTCCATTTTTGTTTTTTTTAGTTGAAAACTCAAATACTTGGTTGAAAATTAAACCACTTTGTTAACAAAATATATTTCCGTTTGAAGATTTTCGATTTCAGTTTAAAAATTGTTTGGTTGAAATTTTAACCATTGCATTTCTTATTAAAATTTGTCTTTCTTAGTTAAAAATCAATTAATGTTGCTGCAATTTCTTTCTGTTTAGAGAATTAATATTCTTGGTTGAAAATTCATCGATTCGGTTGAAAATTGAACTTTTTTGTCAAAAATTTAAACTTTTAATTTTTTGTGAAAAATTGAATGTTTTCAGATAAAAATTGAACTATTAAATTTTTGCATTGACAATTCATCTTATTTTGTTTGAAACATGAACTGATTGGATTTAAATTTGAAATACGTTTTTGAAAATACATTTTACTAGTTGCAAATTTAACTATTTTTTAAAAAAATCTTTGCTTTTTTTTGTTGAAAATGTATTTTTTTAATGAAAACTTAACGATTTTGATAAAAATTGGTTTGTTTTTTTCTGTACAAAATTAATTTTTCTAATTGAAAATGTAATTCTTCCATTTTTTTGTTGAAAAATTGATCTTTTTTAGTTGAAAATTCAACTACTTATTCGAAAATGCATTTATTTTGTTGAAAATTCTTTTTTTTTTTGTAGAAAATTAATCTTCTCGATTGAAAATTCATGTTTTTGGTTGAAAATTTAATTATGTGGTTGAGAAGAATCTACTTTGCAGAAAATACAACAGTTTTGTGAAAATGTCAATTTTTTGGTTAAAGATTTCACTGTTTCATCGAAAATTTGGTTGAAAAAAGATTTTTTGCTATACAAAAACCGCCGTAGAATTCACAATTTTTAATTTATCCAATTTTTTTATATTACTTTTTTACGCAGTTTTTAATGCGAAATAACACAATCTATAACCATAATTTAAAATATGTAAAACAAAAAGTAGAATTTTATATATTTCAAAAAGGGCTCATTACTTCTTTTTCTTCAATCATTAAAAACTTTTGAAAATTATCTAAAAGTAATAAACTATATAGAAAAGTCGAGTGCAAAATAACCTTAATGACAAAAAACCATTTTCCACTATACAAAAACCTCCATAAATTGCAGTTTTCATTTCATCTATAATTCTTTTATAATACATTTTCATTCAATTTTCAATTTAGAATAGCACTTCCTAAGCAATAATTTAACATATGTGAACAAAAAACTTTTTAAATTTAAAATTCACTTATTTCAAAAAGGACTCAAGACATTTTCTACAACTCTTCTGTTTCCAATTATGAAAGTAAATTTTCCTATGCCTGAAATCGTTAAAATATTTTTTTTTTGTAATGAATTATATTTTTTTAAATAACTTTATTTGAAGATTATTTACTTATCTTCAAAACTTCAAATAGTAGAATTGTAGCAAATATTTTTCCTGAAAAAATAAGCCATGGTAAGACATGACTGATAATATCATTTCAATTCCTAAAATAAAAGAAAACGAAAAAGAATTAAAGTAAGATTCATATAGATTCAAATAAATTTCAGACAATTCATGATGATTCGGGTAAATGTCAGTAGATATAAAACAAATAAAGAGAATTCGCTTAATTTTTAATGAATTGGACTGCTAAGTTGGCAATTTTACAAAATTGGAATTAAAACTATTTAAATTTGTTATCACTTCAAAAAAATGAGAAAATTACCTCTAAGAGATTTTGAAGTATGAGTTAAAAATTTTCAATATACTTCAAGAAATTTCGAGAGGTATTTAACTTAAAAATGTGGTCGTACATAAATGGTACAAGTTCCAAAAATATTTGCTAAAAGAAGTCAGCATGAAAAAAAGAAAAGAAAAAATGTACATATTTCGAAATATTTCATAAGATTTCCTAAAATATTTGGACTACAGAGTTTTCACAATATACGAAAAGTACCGATGTGTTTGCTTACCGATTAAAATCTGAGCAGACACCTCATCCAACAGAATTTCTGGATTAGGGGAGACCGGGTACGGTTGTGACAATTTTCATTTGATCGACTATAATTTTGTCAGTATGCCAGTTAGCTGGATGAAAGGAATTTTTTAGTGTGAAATGTATATTTGTCTACGAATAAATACTACCATTGTGTCCCTAAGTACAATGGTTAATTTATAGGAGCAAATTAGAAAAAAAATAAAAAATGTCACAACCGACCACACCCCAGGGACGGTTGTGACAGTGCTTGGGGTAATAATAATAATAATCATAATAATAATATTAACATAATAATAATATCGTACAAAGTAATCAGTCCTATTTAACCACTAATGTGTAACCTATAAAGATAAAAAACACTTGTTACTCTATCTGTACACATATAACAACAATTACTAAAAGAAATCGAATAAAAATATTTACTTTTTGCTGCTAAAAAGTACTGTAGTCCTCTGCAAGCTTCAATGTCACGCAAAAATTGACGCAATCCTGTGAAGCATGTTCAGAAGGGCCTGCCGCTCCTCTTTCCCCTTCCACTCAACCGGGTATTCCTTATAGTTACGCTAATATGACGACTGTCACAACCGTACCCTGGCACAACCGTACCCAGTCTACCCTACTTTTGAAAGCGTCGGCTAGTTTCTCGGCTGTTAGACTGCCGTACACGTAACATGGATAATGAGCCATATACACTGAGAAAAAAAATTCTTGGTTCCAAAGAAATGCATTTCTT
>CAKNYM010047334.1:42396-53543 GCA_932195095.1 Andricus curvator | reverse complement strand
CAATCAAAGAGATCAACCCTCAAACAAACAAATTTTTAACAAAGTGGTTCAAGTTTTACCCAAGTAATTGAATTTTCAATTTAAAAAATATCAATTTTCAGCCAAAAATGAAATAGCTACGTTTTTAGTTAAAAAAATTATTTTTCAACCAAAAAAAGGCATTTTTAACCAAAAAGATGAATTTCCTACAAAAAAAATGAATTCTCAACGAATAATGTAATAGTAGATATTTCAAATAAAAAGTATGACTTTTTAATAAAAATTGTTGAATTTGCAACCAAATAATAAAATTCTTCACTACAGTCGTCAGGATGAAGTAACTGTAAAAAAATAAATAAATTGCTCTCAACCAAAAAGTGCAAGAAAATGTAATTATAATATTATCGCGTTAAAACATAATTTACGCTGTATGGTATTTTTTCCTCGAAAAAATATTAAATTAATATTTTTGATTATTATATCTAAAAAAACAACAAATAAAAGACTGAAATTTGTCATCAGGATATAAAAAAAGTACCTATTTATTAGAAATTAAGTTTGAAAAATAAAATTTGTATTAAAAAAGTCTGAAGCCTTGAAGAAATAAACTAAAATTCAAGAAAACTCGGAATCAAAGACCCTGTTTTTGAATATTCTTTTTTTAATATCGAAAACTTGTAATAAATTCACATTATTTCAAATTTACATTCTGAAAAACACAATAAGTTTCACTAAGTGATCGCGCGCAAACTTTATCGTACATTTTAATTATTATTTAAATAAATTACACTTTTTTAACTTCATTTCTATTTTTTCTCACCAGCTCATGCGCGAACGTGGTATACCATTTCGTTTCCAACATCCAAAAACGTTCCAGCTTTTTCAGCAACGCTGACAACATTTTTTTCCACATCTACCTTAAAAACGGATCCTTCTGGAATTTCCTTTTTTCCATAGAAAGGATCGTTGTTTGGAATTGTCCTTGGGCCGAGAACAACATCCTCAAATCGAAGCAGAGAAACCTTCGATGGATCTAGAAAACAATCAAAAATTTCAAATACAATTCAATTATTTTCGATTATTTCTCGAACCATCTCGAAAAAATTTGAAACTATTGCTGTTTCAAGAATGTTGAAATGTTGCAAGAGAATGAAAAAAAAATTCTTAAAATTCCGGGGAAAATTTAAACTGATTTTTTATTTTTTTAAATAAATTCTGAGAGAAAATTGACAAAGATTTCAAAACATTTAAAATTATTTCCTAAAATTTCGAAAAAAACTGGATGATTTTAAAGCAAAAATGATCAATTAGCAAGATTACAAAGTTTTATGAAAAATTCGATCAAGTTTAAGAGACGTTTAGAAACTTTAAATAAATTCAAAATTAATTTAAAACTTGAAAACATTTCAAAAAAGTTAGGAAGAACGTTCATTTTTGAGTATTTCGAAATTCAAAATTTTGAAGCATCTTACAGAATTAGAAAGTTTTCACGATAACAAAAAAATTTGTTGAAAATTTCTGGAAACATTTATACAGATTTTTTTATTTCGAGAAATGAATTTTACGAGAAAATTAACAAAGATTTTAAAACATCTTGAATTGTTTCCATTTTTGAAAACATTTTGAAAAGTTTCACGATAATAAAACGTATTTCTTAAAATTCATGGGATAATTTAAACTGATTTTTTATTTTGAAAAGTTAATTTTAAAGGAATATTTAAAAAGACTTTAAAACATTTCAAAAGCAAATTTTTGGAAAAATTCAAATAATTTAAAAAGTTATTTAGAAGGTATAAATGTTTTGGACATGATTACAAAATAATTTGAAATTTTAAAAGATTTACAAAAATTCAACACAAAACGTAAATTTTTGAAAATTTCGAAAAAATTGTCAAAGCTTTTTGTGAAGTTTGAAAGGCTTCAAGAAAATGAAAAACTTTTCTTGAGATTCATGTGAAAATTTGTAATGTCTTTTTATTTTGAAAAATAAATTTCTAAAGAAAATTTAAAAAAGGTTTCAAAACATTTCTACAAATGTCAACAAAAAAAATCTGAAACATTTAAGGGTAACTTTTTTAATTTTCAAACATTTTTCAAATTTTTAGGAATAATTCGACTCAGTTTAAAAGATATTTATTTTCAAAACTTCTAAAAGTACTAAATATCTTTTAAACTGGCTCGAATTTTTCTTAATATTTTGCAAAATCCTGTAAATTAAAAAATTATACTTTTTCGACATACATATCTGAAATCTTCAAAAATCTTTTTGAATTTTCTCAAGAATCTTAAGAAAATGATATTTCGATAACCTTAAAAACAAATGAACATATAAACCTAAAAAAGAAATATTTATTCGAAAATTGTATTTAGTAATCAAAACCATTTATCCCCTCAAATTATAATTTGAGTGAACAATTTTTTTTCTTGATTAAAAAACTTTTTTTGGTTTAACGATAATGAAAAATGTTTCTTATCATTTATGGGATAATTCAAACAGATTTTTTATTTTTAAACATTAATTTTAAGATAATATTGAACAAAAATGTAACATTTCAAAAGATTTCCAAATTTTTATAAACAGAATCTGAAAGATTTGAAGGCAGGTTCTTTAATTTTTCAGAATTTCAAGAAAAATTTTGTAAGAATTTGAAGAATTTTAAAAAATATTTAGAAGGTTTAAAAGTTTTGAAAATGGTTGAAAAATTATTTTAAGTTTGAGAAAATTTCCAAAAATTTTTAACAAAATATAAATTTTTGAAGATGTTTCAAGAAAATAAAAAAATTCTTGAGATTCCTGGGAAAATTTTTCATTACTTTTTATTTTGAAAAATTAATTTTTAAAGAAAATATGAAAAAGTTTCAAAATAATGCAAAATATTATTATAATTTCAATATATTTCTACAAATTTAAAAAATATCTTGATGATTTGAGGGCATTTTTTTTAATTTTGAAAGATTTTTCCAAATTTTAGGAATAGTTCGAGTCAGTTTAAAAAACTTCAAAACTTCTAAAAGTCCTAAATATCTTTCAAACTGACTCGAATTTTTCCTAAAATTTTTCTAAACCCTAAAAAGTAAAAAAATATACTTTTTCGACATATCTGAAAGCTTCAATAAAAATTTTGAATTTTCTCAAGAATCTCAAGAAAATTATATATTTATTTATCTTTCGAAACAAATAAATTTAAAAAAGAAATGTTTATTCAAATTATTTATCCCATAAAATAATAATTTGTTTGACATTTTTTTTCTTTCATGACTGAAAAATCTTTTTTAATCAAAAGTTGAACTATTTGGTTGAAAATTCGTCTTTTTGGTTTGCAAATTAATCTGTTTCGGTTAAGGATTCCACTATTTTGATGAAAATTTGTGTTTCCCGGTTAAAAATTAAACTGATTGAAAAATAAATCTTTTTTTGGTCGAAAGTTCAACTAATTTATTAAATATTCATTTAAAAAAATAAAAATACATAATTTTAGTTAAAAATTCATCTATTTTTGATTGACAATGTCACTATTTCGTTGAAAATTCGTCGTTTTTGGTAGAAAATTCATCTATTTCGTTCAAAATTCATATTTTCATGTTAAAAAATTGTACTGTTTGGTAGAAAATTCGTCTCTTTTTGAATGCACGTAATCTTTTATGGTTAAAAATGCAACTGGTGAAAATTATTTTTTTTTGGTTGAGGATTCAGGTTTTTTTTTTAATTTGTCTTTTTTGGCATGAATTCAACTATGTTTCTTATTTAAAATTAAAATCTTTTTTTTTTTGAAATATCATTTATGTTATCTAAATAATTGTAATAATAATTAATATCCAATAATTTAATAATAATAATAATAATCAAAGGAACAAAGGTCTTCAACACTTTGAAATACAAAATTTAATGTTTTCCTTTTGAGAAATATAACATAGAATCCAAATATCTGTTGAATGCTCAAGTTTTCCTAATTTTTTAGTTACAAATATTTTAAACACATTACAATTTTCAACAGTTCAGCAAAATTTGTTAAATTTATTTCAAATTTTTCATTCCAGTTTTTGATTTTAAAAAATTTGTATTGATGATCCACAAAATTAAACACCTCTTTCGAGATTTCTAAAAATAATAATAAACTTGCTAAATATAATAAAATAATATTTCACTAAAAAATGTTACATTTTTAAGCAAATAAATTAATTTTCAAGTAAAATAATGAATCTTCAACCAAAAAAATAAATTTTTAACCCAATAGTTGAATTTTTAACACAAAAGATGAATTTTCTACCCAAAAAAATCCACAAAATAGACGAATTTTCAACAAAATAGTTAAATCTTCAACCAAACAGATGAATTTTCAACCAAGAAGATTAAATGTCTATCAAAAAAGATACATTTTCGACAAAAAATGGCAGAGGTAAATTTTCAGGTAGAAAATTAATTTTCAATTATATAAACTAATTTGCGATAAACGAATTGAATTTTCAACCAAAAATATTAATTTTAACAAAACACATGAATTTTCAACCAAATTTTGAATTTTTAAAAGAATTTTCAAACCAATAGTTAAATTTTCAACCAAAGAGCTGAATTTTCAACTGAAGAAGATACATAGTAAACCAAAAATGGAATAGTTAAATTTCCAGTTGAAAACTTCAGTTAAAAAAAACGAATTTTCAACAAAATATTTAATTTTTTAAGCAAAGAAATTAAGCATTAACTAAAATAATGAATCTTCAACCAAAAAAATGATTTTTTAATTCAAAAGTAAAATTTTCAACCCAAAAGATGAATTTTTTATAAAAAAAAAATACAAATCTTCACCAAAATAGATGAATTTTCAACAAAATAGTTAAATTTTCAACCAAACAGATGAATTTTCAACCAAAAAGAAAATGTTTATCAAAAAAGGTAAATTTTCGAAAAAAATTGAATTATTAAATTTTTACTTGAAAATATTAATTTTAAATAAAAAACTAGTTTTTAATTAAAGAAATAAATTTTTAGCTGTGAGAGATTTATTTTCTACCAAAAAATATTGATTTTTAACAAAATACATGCATTTTCAACCAAATTTTGAATTTTTAAATAAATTTTCAAACTAATAGTTAAATTTTCAACCTAATAGTCAAGTTTTCAACCAAAGAAATCAATTTTCAAACAAAGAGCTGAATTTTCAACTGACGAAGAAAAATATTAAATCAAGCATGGAATAGTTAAATTTCCAGTTTAAAAAATTCATTTAAAAAAAGGCCGTAGCTTCGGGTACCGAAATTTCGGTACGAATAGCCGGATTTTTTTCAGTACGTGCATACACTCTCTAGAAAAACTAATTTTGAATAAAATATTTGAATTTTCGAGCAAAGAAATTAAGTTTTAACTAAAATAATGAATGTTCAACAAAAAAAAATGAATTTTTAACACAAAAGACGAATTTTTTATTAAAAAAAAAATACAAATCTTCACCAAAATAGATGAATTTTCGAGAAAAATGGAATATTTAAATTTTTAGTTAAAAATAATTATTTTCAATGAAAAAAACTATTTTCAATTGAAGAAATGAATTTTCAACTAAAAAGATTGATTTTTAATAAAATACATGATTTTTCAACCAAATTTTGAATTTTTAAAGGAATTTTCAACCTAATAGTTAAAATTTTCAACATAGCAATGAATTTTCAACCAGAAAGGTGAATTAGTCACCAACAAGAATAATATTCCACCACAAAAGACAAAGTTTCAACAAAATACAGAAATTTTCAACCAAATAGCTGCATTTTTAAACTGACGAAGATAAACGTTATACCAAACATGGGATAATTAAATTTTAAGTTAAAAAAATTAATTTATATTAACAAAAACTTTTCAATAATAGTTAAATTTCCAACAAAAAAAAGGTTTCAACTAAAATGATGAATCATGAACTAAAATAAAAATAAATAAAACTAAAATAATTAATTTTCAATCAGAGTAAAGGCAATTTTCAACAAAATAGTTAAATTCTCATCCAAACTGATGAATCTTTCATAGAAAACAATTAATTCTCAACAAAAAGTTGATAGTTTCACCAAAAACTATTTTAATCTTCAATAAAATACTGTTAAGTTGGACCCAAAAATACAAATTATCAACAAATGAGTTGAATTTTCAACCAAGAAAGATTTTTCAATCAATAAAAAAAATTCTCATCCAAAATGTTGAGCTTTGAAGTCATGAAGACTAATTTTTCGAAACAATGTTAAATTTATAACAAAAAAATATGCATTTTCTACCTAAATAATTGAATTGCTGATAAAAAAAATTATTTATCAAAAGAAGTGAATTTTCAACGTAAACAGATCAATTTTCTAGCAAAAATAAAGTAGCTACACTTTTCGCAAGAAAAATAATTTTCAACAAAAAAAAAACGAATTTTTAACAAAATTTGTTAAATTTTCAAACAAAGAAATGAACTTTTAACTAAAATGATGCATCTTTAAACAAAAAAAAATGTTAACCAAATATGTAGTTGAATTTTCAACCCAGAAGATGAATTACATACAAAAAAAAGACAAATTTTCAACAAAATAAATGAATTTTCAACTAAAGTAGATAAATTTTCAATAACAAAAGTAGAATAGTTTACTTTTAATTTAGAGAAATGAGTTTTTAAACAAATAAAATAAATTTTCTACCAAAAAAAGAGACTAATTTTCAACAAAATAGATGAATTTTTCACTAAAAAATGTAAATTTTTAACAAAAAATAGAATGGTTTAATTTTCAGTTAGAGAAATAAGTTTTTAAGCAAATAAAATAATTTTTCAACAAAACAGTTAAATTTTCAACCAAACAAATAAATTTTCTACCAACTAAATTAAATTTCTATTTAAAAAAAATTTCGATAAAAAATTTAGTTACATTTTTATTTAAAAAAAGCAATTTTGAATGAAAAAACGAATTTTCAACCAAAGAAATTAAATTTCAACCAAAAAGAATACTTTTCTACCAAAAAAGAATAATTTTTAACAAAATACATGATTTTTGAACCAAATATATAAATTTTGCATGAAATTTTCAACCTAATAGTTGAATTTTCAACTAAAAAACATACATTTTCAACAAATAATAGAATAGTTTGATTTTCAGTTAGCGAAATAAGTTTTTTTAAGCAAATAAAATAAATTTTTAACGAAATAGTTAAATTTGTAACTAAGCAAATTAAATTTTCTATCAAAAAAATCAATTTTCTACCAAAAAATATAAAATCTCTATCAAAGAAAAGATTCGACAGAAAACTGAGTTAAATTTTTAGTTAAACAAATTAATTTTGAATGAAAAAATATTAATTTTCAACAAAAGAAATAATTTTTCAACTAAAGAAGATAAATTTTCAACAAAAAACAGAACAGTGTAATTTTCAGATAGAGAAACAAGGTTTTAAGCAAATAAAATAATTTTTTAACAAAAAAGTTAAATTTTCTACCAATTAAATTAAATTTCTATTTTAAAAGATCTCGACAACAAATTTAGTTACATTTTCAGTTTAAAAAATTAATTTTCAATTTAAAAAAACGAATTTTCAACCAAAGAAATTAAATTTCAACCAAAAAGAATACTTTTCTACCAAAAAAGAATAATTTTTAACAAAATACATGATTTTTAACCAAATATTTAAATTTTGGATGGAATTTTCAACCAAAAAGATTAATTTTCTACTACAAAAAGATAAATTTTTCAACAAAATGGATAAATTTTCAACTAAAAAACATAAATTTTCAACAAAGAATAGAATAGTTTAATTTTCAGTTAGCGAAATAAGCTTTTAAGCAAATAAAATAAATTTTTAACGAAATAGTTAAATTGGTAATCAAGCAAATGAAATTTTGATGAAAAAAGATTAAATCTCTATCAAAGAAAAGATTCGACAGAAAATTGAGTTAAATTTTTTGTTAAACAAATTAATTTTGAGTGGAAAAATATTAATTTTCAACAAAAGAAATAATTTTTCAACTAAAAAGATTAATTTTCTATCAAAAAAGAATAATTTTAAATAAAATACATGAATTTTTAACTAAAAAGGTTATTTTTCTACCAAAAAAGGACAAAATTTCAACAAACTAGATAAATTTGTAACTAAAGAAGATAAATTTTCCACAAAAAATAGAATAGTTTAATTTTCAGATAGAGAAATAAGTTTTTAAGTAAATAACTAAAATTTTCATAGAAATAGTTAAATTTCCAAAGAAATAAATGAATTTTCTACCGAAAAGATTAAATGTCTATAAAAAAAAATTAAACAAAATTTAGTTAATTTTTTGGGTAAAAAAATTGTTTTCAATGAAAAAAAAATAATTTTCAACCAAAAGAAAGAATTGTGAGTGGAAAAAATTGTCATGCATATTGAAGTTTCAAGAAAACGCAGTAAATACAATGTCAATTTTCTAATTTCTATATTAATAAAATATTTGAGAGCATTTTACCTTCAAAACGTTTGTTTCCTTTTGTAATTCTGGAGAGTACATTCGAAACCTTATCGCCGTCGACGATTTTAATCGTTGTTCTGAATAAACCGTTGCAGGGATCTTGATTCGAAATATTTACAAAAACTCCAGGCTGAACGGAAAAACTGATATAAGGCGCTCCAGGACAACATTCTTCTTTGGTCTTTTCTGGCGCTTCGTCTGTGTATTTTATCACTACTTGCTCCAACTGGATAAATAAGAATGAAAATTATGATTAAAATACAGATTGAAAAATACGACCTCGTATACAGGGTGTCAGTTTTCAACAAAAATTGGAATAGTTTAATTTTTAGCTAAAAAAAAACAACAAATTCCACAAAAAAACAATTTTCAAACAAAGTGATGAATTTTCATATAAAATTATTAATCTTCAACTGGAATAGATTAATTTTAAACCAAAAAGATGAATTTTTAACAAAACAGTTTAATTTTCAACCAAGTAGTTTTATTATCAAAGAAAAAGATGAATATTCAATTAAAATTATGAATATTTAACGGGAATACTTGAATTTTCAACCAAGTAGTTGAATTTTTTAACTATAAAAAAGAACAATTTTTAACTATAAAAAAGAACAATTTTTAACTATAAAAAAGAACAATTTTTAACTATAAAAAAGAACAATTTTTAACTATAAAAAAGAACAATTTTCAACCCAAAATGGAAAAGTTAAATTTACATTTGGAAAAATTAATTTCCAACCAAACTGATGAATTTTCAAATAAAACGATGAATCTAGAACTGGAATAGTTAAATTTTAAAACAAAAAGATAAATTTTCAACCAAAAATCTTATTTTGAACCAAGAAAATTCGAAAAAAGACAATTTTTCAACAAAATACATGAATTTTCAAGTAAAAAAGATAAATTGTCAACCAGAAAATGAATAGTTAAATTTTCAGTTAAAAAAAATAATGCTGAACCAAAGATATGAATTTTTAACTAAAATGATACATTTTCAATTAGAATGATGAATCATTAAATGGAATAGTTGAATTTCAAACTAAAAAGATGAATTTTCAAATAAAATGATGAATCTTTAACTTAAATAATAGAATTTTCAACAAAAAGATAAATTTTTAACCAAGAAGATTAATTTCTACCAAAAATCACGAATTTTCGATTAATAAAGATAATTTTTGAACAAAAAAATTAATAGTTAAATTTTAAGTTGAAAAATTAATATTCAACGAAAGAGATGAATTCTTAACTAAAATGATGGAATATCTGTCTAGTTACATTGTCAGTTTGAAAAAAAAAATGATTTTCAGTCACAGAAAAAAAGAATTTTCAAGAAAATAACTCATTTTTCAACCAAAGATGAATTTTCAATTAAAATGATGATACTTTAACTAAAAAAAAAAAATTTTACAAAAAAGTTTAACTTTCAACCAAGTAGTTTTATTTTCAACCAAAAACATGCATTTTGATTAAAATAATGATTATTTCACTGGAATAGTTGAATTTTCAACCAAAAAGATTAATTTTTAACGAAAATGATTAATCAGTAGGATTATTATATTATTAGTTAGATTATCGGTTAAAAAAATTAAAGTGTAACCAAAAAAATGAATTTTTAACAAAACAGTTTAATTTTCAAGCAAGTAGTTTTATTATCAAAGAAAAAGATGAATATTCAATTGAAATTATGAATATTTAACGAGAATACTTGAATTTTCAACCAAGTAGTTGAATTTTTTAACTAAAAAAGAACAATTTTCAACCCAAACTGGAAAAGTTAAATTTACATATAAAAAAATTAATTTTCAACCAAACTGATGAATTTTCAACTAAAACGATGAATCTAGAACTGGACTAGTTAACTTTTAAAACAAAAAGATAAATTTTCAACCAAAAATCTTATTTTGAACCAAGAAGATTAATTTCTACCAAAAAAAGACAAATTTTTAACAAAATACATGAATTTTCAACTAAAAAAGATAAATTGTCAACCAGAAAATGAATAGTTAAATTTTCAGTTAAAAAAAAATGCTCAACCAAAGAAATGAATTTTTAACTAAAATGATACATTTTCAATTAGAATGATGCATCATTAAATGGAACAGTTGAATTTTCAACTAAAATGATAAATCTTTAACTTAAAGAATAGAATTTTCAACCAAAAAGATGAATTTTTAACGAAGAAGATTAATTTCTACCAAAAATCACGAATTTTCGATTAATAAAGATCATTTTTCTACAAAAAATTAAATAGTTAAATTTTTAGTTGAAAAATTAATATTCAACGAAAGAGATGTATTTTTAACTAAAATGATGGAATATCCAACTGGAATAGTTACATTGTCAGTTTGAAAAAAAAAATAATTTTCAGTCACAGAAAAAAAGAATTTTCAACAAAATAACTCATTTTTCAACCAGAGACGAATTTTCAATTAAAATGGTACTTTAACTAAAAAAAATTTTTAACAAAAGAGTTTATCTTTCAACCAAACACATCCATTTTTGATTAAAATTATGAATATTTAACTGGAATAGTTGAATTTTCAACCAAAAAGATTAATTTCTACCAAAAAAGACTTAATTTTCAACTAAAACGATGAATCTAGAACTGGAATAGTTAAATTTTGAACCAAAGAGATAAATTTTCAACCAAAAATCTTATTTTGAACCAAGAAGATTAATTTCTACCAAAAAAGACAAATTTTCAACAAAATACATGAATTTTCA